>JANIIK010003310.1:0-11792 GCA_027704905.1 Muraenolepis orangiensis
GTATGTATCTATCTACCTATGTATGTATCTACCTACCTATGTATCTACCTACCTATGTATCTCTATATATATATATGTGTGTATGCCATTATTTTGGCCAAAAAAAGGTTGTAAGTGGAATTTTATTCTTGCCTCCTTCTGAAAATATCTTAGTGACATGGCAGCCATCGATAGCCAGCCCTGCAGTGGAATGCCTCTGTCCCAACATCTCATCCATGAGGACAAACCACAGCCAAGTTGCAGCAGTGTGTTTCCCACTCACACCTCCTGACGCTGGACATTTGCAATCCTAAGGCAGAGAAAATCACTCATGGCAGTTAACAACATCAGCAAAAGTGCTTTTATTAACTTGCATGATTAAAACAAACAAATATAATTTCACTTTACATGTACATACTTTGTATTTTTTTATGTATTTGTTTTTGGCCTGCATGGGCTTTACAAACGCCAACAGGTCCAATCTTTCCAGAGTTGTCCTAATCACAAAAGGGAAGCATTTATCGATCATGTCAATACAGGGATGGAAACTTAGGAGGAGAAGACGACAGCCTCCACGCGGCCTCCTCTGCAAGTAACGAGAGATGGTGAAAGACCAACTCGTGAAACCAATGTCGCCAGCACACTGACTGGGGATACTCCCACACTACACCAGACGGAGAGACGCTGTGTGAGTGGGCCTCCAACGCCAATGCTCAGCTCCTGTTCGACCCCAAAGAGCCACCAAGTTTCCACTCTTCAAGATGGAACACCTTCACCAACCCAGACCTCGCATTTGCTGTATGCCACAACAGCGACCCAATTCCGGAGAGACAGGTCATCGATAGGTTCCCCCGGTCACACCACCGACCGTCTGTCATCAAAGCCCCCTCACTGGTGCAGCCGGTAGAGGGTAAACCTGTCCGTAGGTGGAACTTCCGGAAGGCCAACTGGCAGGCATTCACCACGGAGACAGAGAGAACATCAGCCTGTCTCCCGGACCCAGACATTGCTGATGTGGACTCAGCATATGCAGCCTACTGCGAAGTTCTCCTAAGTGCAGCAAAGAAGACGATCCCTCGCGGCTACAATGCGAGCTACATCCCGGGCTGGGACGAAGAGTGCAACCACCTACTGCGTGAACATCAGCAGGCTGGCTCAAGGGAGGATGTGGAAGCGACTGCAACGGCACTACTCCACAAGCTGGACGCCACCCGAAGGGCCAGATGGACTGAAACCGTTGAGTCAATCGATTTCACCCATTCCAGCCGTAAGGCGTGGCAGACCATCAACCAGCTCACTGGCAGGAAAACAACACCCCCCAAGTGCCCTGTGACAGCAGATGCCATTGCAGCCCAGCTCCTGAAGAACAGCCAATTCCAAGGTTCAGATAAGAACTTCGCCCGCTCTACACTGTGCGAGATATCTTCCCTCTCTAGGGCATCCAGTGTCGATGTTGACATGTCCGGACAGTTTTCAACAGCTGAACTTAGGGCGGCCATCGGCAACCTTAGGCAAGGCAAGTCCCTGGGGCATGACAACATCCACCCAGAGTGAGACAACATCTGCCTGGCTGTGCTCTTTTTTCTCATCCTGCTTCCAGAGGTCCAAACTGCCGAAGACCTGGCGCCGTGCTGCTGTTATTGCCCTGCTGAAACCAGGCAAAACTGCGGAAGACCCTAAGGCCTACAGACCCATCTCGCTGCTCTGCGTCCCATTCAAGATACTGGAGAGGATGATCCTCAGCCGCATAGAGCCAGTAGTGGACCCACAGCTTCCAAGGGAACAGGCTGGTTTCCGGCGGGGCAGGTCAACAGTAGATCAGGTAACCCTGCTCACCCAGGACATCGAGGACAGCTTTCAGGCCAAAGAGAAAGTTGGGGTTGTGTTGCTTGACCTAACAGCCGCATATGACACCGTCTGGCACCGTGGACTTCACCTGAAGCTGCTGAGGACTATCCCAGACCGGCATATGGTGAAGTTCATAATGGAGATGCTGTCCAACCGCAGCTTCATCCTCCGAACCAGCGATGGCCAGCGAAGCAGACTGAGGAGATTGAGAAACGGGGTGCCACAGGGGTCTGTCCTCTCACCACTGCTGTTCAATATTTACATCCACGACCTCCCGGAGACAACATCCAGACAATATGGTTACGCGGATGATCTGGCCATCATGTTGCGTCGAACAACATGGTCAGCGGTGGAACAGGGTCTCAACCAGGACATGAGCATCTTGGCTGCCTACCTGCGCAAGTGGCGTCTGCAGCTCAGTACTGGGAAGACTGTGTCGGCCGCATACCACCTGTGCAACGGAGAGGCCAAAAGGGAACTGTCGGTGTCCGTCGACAACAAGCGTCTGGAGCACCAACTAGCCCCCAAGTACCTCGGTGTTCGGCTGGACAGGACACTGTCCTACAACGGCACCTTGAGGAAGTGAGAGCCAAAGTGACAGCAAGGGTCTCGCTTATCCGCCGCCTTGCTGGCACAACCTGGGGTGCCTCCGCCAGGACACTACGAATCTCCACACAAGCCCTGGTGTTCTCTGCTGCCGAATACTGCGCCCCAGTCTGGAGTAGAAGCCCACATGTGAAGAAGGTTGATCCTATCATCAACAATGCCCTTCGGATCATAACCGGTTGCCTAAAGCCCACCCCCGTGTCCTACCTGCCAGTCCTAGCGGGAATTGCCCCGGCCGGTCTCCGACGAGAGGCCGCTATCCTCGCACTTGCAAGGAAAGCCCAAGAACATGACTGGCATATCCTGCATGAAACAACAACAAAGGCAGCGCCCCCAAGCAGACTCAAGTCCCGTCACCCCTACAACAGGACAGCACAAGAGATGCTTGGTTCCATCCCTGAGGACCTGTCTACAAGGGCATGGCTAGCAACTTCCTGGAAGCAGGAATGGGAGTCGGCTGAGCCCACACGTCTGCACCATCACATCCAAGATCCGGGAGATGGAGTCGAAGGAGAACATCTACCACGCCGGCATTGGACCCTGCTGAACCGCCTCCGTACTGGGGTTGGTCGCTTCAAAGCGTCCATGAAGGAGTGGGGCCTGGCAGACAGCGCAGTATGTGAGTGTGGCGAGCCTGAGCAGACTGTCCTCTGTACAGACCTCCTTCAGAGGCTGGCCTCTTCCATGTGGGACCAGAGACGAGAGCGTGGCTTTGTGACACTGAGCTGGACATATGATGATGATACACGAAAGAAGAAGAAGAAGATGGAAACTGAGAAGAAGGAGAAGGTGACACCGCAGGAAAAATGGGCTATTGTTGCCTTACCGCCATGCCCCAGTGAACAGGGCGTCACTTTCCCTTTCTCTAATAAACGTGGTGGTCAGCTCCTTGCTCCCTAAAACAAAACGAAATGTTAAAAGTTAGTTTTGCTTCACATCACCAAGCAAAAGCAGCTTCAGTAGCTAAATGAGTTAGCCGTGTAATCAATCCCTACGTGTGTAACTGTACTGAACTTGTGATATTGAACGGTCTGAAAACAAAGAAAGGCTCACAACCTTTTCTAAATGTTTTCATCTTGTCCATTTATGTCCGTAAAATGAAGTATAGATTATCTATTAAATCAACACAATCTCGGCAAGATATAAGGCAACCTCTGAAAGTTTGAAAATAACATTAAGGAAAATAACATTAAGGCCTGTAGAAACGTGTTGACTCAGGGCAGTAAAGTATTCCAAGTATTACTATTTAACAGAAATGTGAGGTTTTAATGTATTGTTCTAATCACGTAAGCTATTAGAGTGAAATTAAACCCAATACTTGCATTTAAAAGCCACTTCTCCGGCGGCTTCATTTTGCGCTGCCATTGTAAATAAAACAAGCGCGAAACTGAGCGCGAGTCTTCTTCATCTTCCATCTTCATCTTCCTCAGGTTTGTGGCGTCCTGGGAGACCAGCTGGCCCGCGCCAGCGCTTCCCATATGCGGCTCCCGAAATCGCCGTAGCATATTTCTAAACAGGCTTTATTTGGATAAACTGAACACATATGTATAATCTACATAGGTACATTGGTTGCGGTAATGGAGATGGCCTTCCGACATCTGGTCCTACAGATAACCCATCTCTTCAGGACACTGTTTTGTTCGAATAATGGAGAATGAGACGGGAGTTAACGTTGGAGTTGAGCCTACTCCATTTAATGAACACACAATCAAACAAGATCCGGTCACCACATATATAACATCGCGCATTTATACCGTGCACTGAGTGTAGTGCCATAGTCAGTTACAAAATCACGCAGGTGCTCCGGCCTGCTGCGTGCCCGAACTGGGCGGGGCTCAGGTGCAACAACAACCACTGGCGGTGGCCCCACGACGTCCGGCTGGGCTAGAGGGGCTGGGGCATCGAACCGTGCGGCCAGCAGAGCTGTAGCAGCAGGCACACCCAGGCCTGGGCCGGCGGGGGCGTGCACCTCACGCAGGCGGCTAGCATGCCAGCGCGTGCCATCAGCGAGCCTGAACGAAGCCGGGCCAAGCTGTTGGCTGAACTGGGTCTGACCAAAATGACTGGAGCTTGTTGTCACGGTGAGGTCGTCGGATCCTGACCCAGTCCAAGGCAGCCATGGCAGGTGGCCTAGCACGTCGGGCCCTGTCGAAACCGTTCTTCATCAGACGCTGGCTTGTGGCGACTGTGGCTTGAACTGGATGGGCTGGGGCCTGAGCCGGTGTGGGGCGGAGCCTATCCAGAGGCAGCTGAAGCTCCCGCCCCAGCATGAGGGAGGCTGGGGAGACTCCTGTGGTGGCGTGTCGGGTGGCCTGGTAATGCAGCAGGGTCTGGAGGAGGCTGTTGATGAGCGTGTACCCTTGTGCCAGGTGGGCCCTGATGCCATTTTTTAGTGACTGATTCAGCCGTTCCACCCCCCCGTTTGCCGCTGGGTTGTAGAACACTGTGCGAATGTGGCGGATCCCTTTCCCCTCCAGATAAGAGGACAGTTTGTGGGAGACCATTTGGGGACCATTGTCGGTTGTGATCCTCTTGGGCAGGCCCCAACGCGCAAACAGGGAGTCAAGAATGTCAACCAACACCTTGGCTGTGACCGAGCCCACGAGTATTACCGCCGGCCACTTAGGGCGTCTTCTCATTAGGAACGGGGGCTCCGCTCCGTCCTCGGGAGCGAACCCCCCCCTCTCTCTCCCCCCTCTGGTCTGTGTACACACTACAGTCTTGGTTCGCTCCCAGGCACAATTGAGGAGAGCAACACTCCGATAGAGCAGGTGGCGTATGCACCTAGTTGGTTTTTGCGATCGCCAATCAGCCAATCAGCAAGTTGATACAGCAAGCCTCTTCCGTGTTTTGGTACAGTAAGCTTGCACACCACGCCCCGCTCTGTCGTCAGGGACGCTGGTGCGCACCCGAAACCACCTTTTCAAGCGGTCCCGGCTTGGGACCTTCCGGTAAAAAAATATATGTAATGTGTATTAGCTTAACTAGCCCATGTCCTGTATGTGGTTTAAGCTAAAGCCTTGATTCTGGTGATGAGTGCTACAGTTATATATTCATGCCTGATGTGGCCAGCTGTTATAGTGATATAGTTATATGTTGCCTAACCCTTAAACAGCTGGAGCAATAACCTTTTTGGATTGTTAATGTCATACCACCATGCAAGTTAGCGGCCCTAGTCTTTCCTTCGCTACCTCTATCTCTCAATGTATAGAAGTGTAGTCAACTCTTCTCTCAGGGAAATGTAGAGGTCAATTGCCATGAATGCATCCACAGGAACATGCAGATTGTTTTGTGCCATCATGTAGGTCCACAGGGTGAATACATCCTCATCACAAGCTATGTCGCTGGTACCATCTTCATCCAACACCTGACACAAATAGTCGCCTGGAGCCCCGGAGTGGATAGAATTTGGCAAACTTGTTCTTTACGTCCATGCAATCCCTTATATTTGCATTTAGTGTACATCCACCTGTAGCCACGCAGAGCCCCGGAGCCCCAGAGCCCCGGAGCCTCAGAATCCCGGAGCCCCGGAGCCCCGGAGCCTCAGAATCCCGGAGCCTCGGAGCCCCGTAGCCCCGGAGCCCCGGAGCCTCAGAATCCCGGAGCCCCGGAGCCTCGGAGCCCCGGAGCCTCGGAGCCCCAGAATCCCGGAGCCTCGGAGCCCCGGAGCCCCGGAGCCTCAGAATCCCGGAGCCCGGGAGCCTCGGAGCCTCGGAGCCCCGGAGCTCCGGATACTCGGAGCCCTGTAGCCCCAGAATCCCGGAGCCCCGGAGCCTCGGAGCCCCGGAGCCCCAGAATCCCGGAGCCCCGGAGCCCCGGAGTCCCGGAGCCTCAGAATCCCGGAGCCCCGGAGCCTCGGAGCCCCGGAGCTCCGGAGCCTCGGAGCCCCGGAGCCCCGGAGCCTCGGAGCCCCAGAATCCCGGAGCCCCGGAGCCCCGGAGCCTCGGAGCCCCGGAGCCCCGGAGCCTCGGAGCCCCGGAGCCCCGGAGCCTCGGAGCCCCGGAGCCTCGGAGCCCCAGAATCCCGGAGCCCCGGAGCCTCGGAGCCCCGGAGCCCCTGTCCTCCATGTGAGGAGGACAGATGACAGCTGAGGAGAGGTTAGCGTGGAGGTCGTTGATTCATCCTCATTCTAACATCGCCTGGAGCATGATGGTGTCTTTGTGTCCTACATCATGTCCTGTATTGTAGCATGGAGTGTATTTGTGTCCTACATCATGTCCTGTACTGTAGCATGATGGTGTCTTTGTGTCCTACATCATGTCCTGTATTGTAGCATGATGGTGTCTTTGTGTCCTACATCATGTACTGTACTGGAGCATGATGGTGTCTTTGTGTCCTACATCATGTCCTGTATTGTAGCATGGAGTGTATTTGTGTCCTACATCATGTCCTGTACTGTAGCATGATGGTGTCTTTGTGTCCTACATCATGTCCTGTATTGTAGCATGATGGTGTCTTTGTGTCCTACATCATGTACTGTACTGTAGCATGATGGTGTCTTTGTGTCCTACATCCTGTACTGTAGTGTATTATACTGGTTGGTTATACAATAGAAACCAACTATAGATTAGGTGCAGTAAGGTTAAGTGTATTAAGTGTATTATATATTATATATGTATATACATTAATATGTATTGTGTTGATACAACTGCATACCCCTGCTCACTACCTGTTGATACTTACACTTATACTTACCTGTGTTTATATATATAATAATAATAATAACTTTATTTATATAGCACTTTTCATACAAGATGCAGCCCAAAGTGCTTCACATTACATGATAAAAGAAAGATAAAACAATGAATAATAACAGATTAAGGAAAAGAACATAAAGTAAACACATAGTCTAAAATCACAAGCAAAGAAAATGGATAAAATCAATGAGTAAAAATAAATAAAATAAAAAAGAGTTGCTAATTAAAAGCAATATTAAAAAGGTATGTTTTCAACTGTCGTTTAAAGATGTCCACTGAGCCAGCCTCTCTAATATTTTTTGGGATTGTGTTCCACAGCTGTGGTGCATAGAAATTAAAAGCAGATGCCCCAATTTTCCCTTTGGGCACCCCAGGAACCTTTAAAAGAGCAGCTGTGGAGGACCTTAGGGCTCGTGAGGGGACATAAAAAGACAGGAGATCAGAAATGTACGAGGGTGCTAAATTGTTAAGAGCTTTAAAAACAAGAAGAAGGACTTTAAAATCAATTCTAAAAGATACAGGGAGCCAATGCAATGCAGCTAAAACTGGAGTAATATGCTCTCTCTTCCTTGTTTTTGTTAAAAGTCTAGCAGCAGAGTTCTGAATTAGCTGTAGCTTGTCTATTGATTTTTTAGGAAGACCAGTAAAAAGAGCATTGCAGTAGTCCAATCTACTTGAAATAAAAGCATGTATCAACTTCTCAGCATCCTGTTGGGTTAAAAACAGTCGAACCTTAGCAATATTTCGTAGATGGAAAAAGGCAGTTTTGGTCACCTTATTTATGTGGGTATTAAAACTTAAATCGGAGTCTAAAATTACACCTAAGCTAGTTACTTCAGATTTATTCTGGCGAGCCAAACTTCCTAACCCATTAAAAAGTGATTCCCTTTTGGCTTTAGGGCCTACTAAAAGTATTTCTGTTTTGTCTTCATTAAGTTTTAAAAAATTATCGCTCATCCATTGATCAATTGCAGACAGACAGGTAGTCAAGGAGCATAAAGCATTTGGATCATTTGGCTCAACAGAGATATACAATTGTGTGTCGTCAGCATAGCTATGGAAATCAACATTGTGTTTTCTGATAACGTCTCCTAGAGGTAACATGTATAATGAAAACAGAAGGGGACCAAGACAGCTTCCCTGTGCAACACCAAAGGACATGTCATGTTTCTCGGATACAAAGTCACCCAAACTAACATAAAAATTTCTCTCTGTAAAATATGTTCGAAACCAGTTTAATGCACATTCAGATAATCCAACCCAGTTTTCCAATCTGTGAATTAGTATGCTATGGTCAAGTGTATCAAATGCAGCGCTCAAGTCCAAAAGGATAAGAACTGAGACCCTGCCATCAGCAACACTAAGTCTAAGATCGTTTGTTACTTTAATCAGAGCCGTTTCTGTACTATGATTAGATCTAAAACCGGACTGGAATTTCTCTAAGATACCATTTTCATTTAAAAAGTTATTTAATTGATTAAAAACTACTTTTTCAAGTATCTTACTCATAAAAGGTAAGTTGGAAATAGGCCTATAATTACTTAAGGCATTATAATCTAAATTTGATTTCTTTAATAGCGGTTTCACAACAGCCGTTTTGTATGCATTGGGAAAAATTCCAGTCTCGAGGGATGTATTAATTATTTTAAGAACTGATTCAGAGAGACTATTAAAAACATTTTTAAAAAACTTTGTGGGGACAGGGTCAAGACTACAAGTTGAAGATTTACTCTGTGTTACAATTTTATGAAGTTCTGGTTCAGAAATGTTACTAAAATTCCTCAAAGTTGCTGGTCTGTTACAAGGCAAATCGTGTGTATCGCTGGTATGTCTGACGATACCAGCTCTAATGATGGTTACTTTATTGTTAAAAAATTGTGCAAATTCCTCACATTTTAAGACAGAGGCTAGGCTGAGGATGTCAGAGGCTGGCGCGGGATTTAATAGATGATCAATGGTTGAAAATAATACCCTGGAATTGCCGCCATTCTCTGCAATGATCCTTGAAAAGTGGACTCTTCTCTCAGAGCAAATAGCCTTGTTATATGTAGTAATATGCTCCTTAAAAATACTGCGGTGAATCTCTAGTTTAGTTTTTCTCCATGTCCGTTCTGCAGCTCTACACACTCTCTTAAGATCACGGATAGTACTATTTATCCATGGGGATATTTTATTTCGGGACCTCTTTTTGATCTTAACTGGCGCAACAGTGTCCAGTGCTCTGCTCAAGTTACTATTAAAAGCATCAACCATTTCGTTTACAGAGTGGTGTACAGTACAAGGAACAAATGAGTTTGCAAGTTCAGAGAATTTTGTTTCCGCTGTTGTATCTAAATACCTTTTTTGAATAGTAAATTCTCTTTTGTTACTAAGTGTACCTAATCGAGCATCAAAGAATACACAGTAATGATCAGAAACAGTAATGTCAGACACTAAAACATTCTCAATATTGATCCCTAGTGATATTACCAAATCAAGTGTGTTACCCAATTGATGGGTAGATTCCGTAACATATTGCGTTAATCCTAGGTTGTCTAAGAGATTCACAAACTCCCTAGCCCATGAGTCAGTACTGTTATTAATATGAATATTCATATCTCCACTAAGGATTATTCGGTCATAATTAGTAAGAATAGTGGATAATAGCTCAGAGAATTCAGAAAGAAATACTGAGGATTTCTTGGGTGGTCTATACATTGTTAAAACAAGCACATTTGAATCAGCTTTCAACACAATGGCGAGGTATTCAAAAGACAAAAATGTACCCAGATCAATCTCCGAACAGCAAAACTGATCAGAGAAGATAGTGACAATACCACCACCTCTTTTATCCTGTCTTACTGATTGAAAGAACTTATAGTTTGGAGGACACGTTTCAACAAGAGTTGCAGTACCATCGTTCTTGAGCCAGGTTTCAACGAGAAATAAAAAATGCAACTTCTTTTCCAAAATAAGATCATTAATTAAAAAACTCTTGTTTGTAAGAGATCGCACATTAAAAAGTGCCATATTAATATTCATGACTAACTTTCTATGGGTCACGGGTTTTTCTGGAAACTCCACTAACTTCCTTAGATGATCTATATTCCGTCCCGTGTATAACCTTCTGTTGTTATTGTTGGGAATGCGGCTATAGGAGATAATAGGCAGAATAGGATATACAGGTTCAAATATGTCAGGAGTATTCCCATTATTAATTTCATCAGCATCGTAGTATTTAAATGGTCTATTATTACTTACAACTGATATGGTATTGGTAAAGGAGGTTAGTCATGCTTGAGGGGCATTTTTCACTGAGTAGAATATATTATTTGCTAAAAATCGGGCACCCAGCGAACTGGGATGGATAGCATCAAATTTGAAAAAAGAGGAGCGGTTCCAGAAAAGGTTAAAATTATCAATGAAGACAAAATGATCCTCGTACAGTGAGCACATGGACTGTAACCAGGTGTGAAGAGCTAATAATCTGCTGAAACGGTTTGCACCACTCTTAAGAGAAGGGATAGGACCAGAGATAAACACACATTTACCACAGTCATTAAGTAAATTAAAAAGGCAGGTAAAATCACGTTTCAAGATTTCTGACTTTTCAGCTGAGATATCATTACATCCAATATGAATAATTATATTGCGGGCGAGAGGGTGTTTAACCAGCAAGCTAGGAATGCTTTCAATGAGATCGCCAACCTTAGCTCCGGGGAAACAGATAGTCACCGCCGTCTTATCCCTCACGTTTCTGATGATAGAGTCACCTATCACCAGTGAGTAGGGTCCAAGTGGACGCAGCGAGGGCTCCGATAACGAGGCAGGCGGAGCCGGAGAATGATCTCGGACCAAGTGATCAGCTGAGGGCGGATGAATGAGACCAGACCTTGCTCGGGCTGAAGGAAAGTCCGGCTTCAAGCTGCGAGGCGCAACCATATGGGAACGCTGTCCGACACTCGCTGTAGAATGAACCATGAAGGACGAAGACCTCCCATCCAAATAAGGAAATTCTTCCTCATCAAGAACTGCAAACCTGTTTGTGAGCTTGATATGTCGCGAGGGGAGGGGAACACGAGAAGAGCGTCTCCCTCGACGATTTCCTGGTTCGATCCAAGGCTCTGGGAGTGGAGTAGAATTAGCCAGGGCCCTGGGTTTAGCACCACGCTCGTCCCACGGATTTCGAGATTGAGTCGGGGCAGGGACCACACATGGAACAGTCGGATCCATCTCTCTTTCCACACCGATCTCTGGTACAGGGCAAAACGACAAAATGGAGTCCAAAGTCTTTTCGTCTTCCCTGATCCGACAAAGAATGGATATTCTCCCTTCCAGCTCGGAGACCTTCTGGGTCAGGCGAAGACAACTGTCGCATCCGGGTGGTGAGGTGAGTAGAGGCATGGTTGTCCGGTAATGGGAATCAATGAAAGAATACAAACTTTCCATCGCTGGGGTAGATATTGGGCTGAAGATGAATAGTAGTGTCCAACTCAACCAATAAGTTCAACCTGTTGTTTTCAAATGACACGCTGTTGTTTTCAAATGATAATGTCGATTTAGAGAACAGTAAACGAGTTCCAATAATCCAAAACAATCGATTACACGACCGAGCGCTAGATTACACGACCGATTACACGGTCACCTGTCACCTGTCACCTGTCACCTGATATGACGGCACCT
>JANIIK010003311.1:0-11789 GCA_027704905.1 Muraenolepis orangiensis
TCTCTCTCTCTCTCTCTCTCTCTCTCACAGCCTTGGGAACCACCTACTTAGACATGGACACGCTACAAGCTCACACATGTGGACACACACACTACGGAAAACAGACACTTCAACGCTTGAACACATGCTCTCTCTCTCTCTCTCTCTCTCTCTCTCCTCTCTCTCTCTCTCTCTCTCTCTCTCTCTCTCTCTCTCCCCCCCCCACCCACACACACACACACACCACGCAGCAGAGCTTCTGATTGGATGGTCTTTCGTGTCTGTTTTCAGTTAGAGAAGAGAAGAGAAGAGAAGAGAAGAGAAGAGAAGAGAAGAGAAGAGAGAGAGAGAGAGAGAGAGAGAGAGAGGTGGAGAGTGTGAGGGAGGAGGGAGGGAGGGAGAGAGAAGGGGAGAGTGGGAGGGAGGAGGAGAGTGGAAGGGGGAGGAGAGAGGAGGGAGGAGGAGAGTGGGAGGGGGAGGGAGGGATAAGTGGTCTAAAACAGTAAGGGGAACTGGGGGGGAAAGGATTTCAGACCATGTGATGTCACACACATGACACGAAAGACCATCCAATCAGAAGCTCTGCTGCGTGGTGTGTGTATGTGGGGGGGGGAGAGAGAGAGAGAGAGAGAGAGAGAGAGAGAGAGAGAGAGAGAGAGAGAGAGAGCGTGTGTTCATGCGTTGAAGTGTCTGTTTTACGTGGTGTGTGTGTGTCCACATGTGTGAGCTTGTAGCGTGTCCATATCTAAGTAGATGGTTCCCAAGGCTGTGAGAGATGTGTGTGTTGTGTGTGTTTAGAGAGAGAGAGAGAGAGAGAGGAGAGAGAGAGAGAGAGAGAGAGAGAGAGGAGAGAGAGAGAGAGAGAGTATGGTGTTGTTTTTAAGATGTATACTGCAGGAGGGAACGGGGAGTAAGCGTTCCTATGGACTTGTTACAAATGGAGAATAAACATCTTGTATCTTGTACTTCCCTTCTACCTTTTTTTCTCGTGTTTCAAGAGTGAAATCATCACACACACACATGACACGTAAACACTTAGTGTTGTGTCTCTGTGTAATTCTGCTTTGAAAGACTTCTCTGTAAGTGGGGATTTAGCGCCCCCTGGTGCTGCCTGGTGGAAACGTTGACTCATGGTTTGATCAGAATCAGAAAGTGGTTTCTTGCCGTACAGCGTTGGAGAAACACGGATAGGAATTAGACACGGGGGTCCGGAGCAACACAGGAACGTGAAAAACAAAACAGGACAGACAAGGCAACACAATAAGTCTCAATATAAGTATAAGTATAAATATGAGTATTAGTGTGTATGTGTGTGTGTATGATGGCTGGGTCCGGTGGGGGGAGCCTCCTGCTGGAGGGGAGAGGAGCAGAGAGACTGGGGCTTGAGGGGTGAGAGGAGGGGAGAGGAGCAGAGAGACTGGGGCTTGAGGGGTGAGAGGAGGGGAGAGGAGCAGAGAGACTGGGTCCTAGGGTGAGAGGAGGGGAGAGGAGCAGAGAGACTGGGTCCTGAGGGGTGAGAGGAGGGGAGAGGAGCAGAGAGACTGGGTCCTGGGTGAGAGGAGGGGAGAGGAGCAGAGAGACTGGGGCCTGAGGGGTGAGAGGAGGGGAGAGGAGCAGAGAGACTGGGGCCTGGGTGAGAGGAGGGGAGAGGAGCAGAGAGACTGGGGTCTGGGTGAGAGGAGGGGAGAGGAGCAGAGAGACTGGAGTCTTGGTGAGAGGAGGGGAGAGGAGCAGAGAGACTGGGGCCTGGGTGAGAGGAGGGGAGAGGAGCATAGAGACTGGGTCCTGGGTGAGAGGAGGGGAGAGGAGCAGAGAGACTGGGGCCTGAGGGGTGATAGGAGGGGAGAGGAGCGAGAGACTTGGGCCTGGGTTGAGAGGAGGGGAGAGAGCAGAGAGACTGGGGCCTGGGGTGAGAGGAGGGGAGAGGAGCAGAGAGACTGGGGCCTGGGGTGAGAGGAGGGGAGAGGAGCAGAGAGACTGGGGCCTGAGGGGTGAGAGGAGGGGAGAGGAGCAGAGAGACTGGGGCCTGAGGGGTGAGAGGAGGGGAGAGGAGCAGAGAGACTGGGGCCTGGGTGAGAGGAGGGGAGAGGAGCAGAGAGACTTGGGTCTGGGTGAGAGGAGGGGAGAGGAGCAGAGAGACTGGGGCCTGAGGGGTGAGAGGAGGGGAGAGGAGCAGAGAAACTGGGGCCTGAGGGGTGAGAGGAGGGGAGAGGAGCAGAGAGACTGGGGCCTGGGTGAGAGGAGGGGAGAAGAGCAGAGAGACTGGGGCCTGAGGGGTGAGAGGAGGGGAGAGGAGCAGAGAGACTGGGGCCTGAGGGGTGAGAGGAGGGGAGAGGAGCAGAGAGACTGGGGTCTGGGTGAGACGAGGGGAGAGGAGCAGAGAGACTGGGGCCTGAGGGGTGAGAGGAGGGGAGAGGAGCAGAGAGACTGGGGCCTGGGTGAAAGGAGGGGAGGGGAGCAGAGAGACTGGGGCCTGAGAGGTGAGAGGAGGGGAGAGGAGCAGAGAGACTGGGGCCTGGGTGAGAGGAGGGGAGAGGAGCAGAGAGACTGGGGCCTGGCTGAGAGGAGGGGAGAGGAGCAGAGAGACTTGGGTCTGGGTGAGAGGAGGGGAGAGGAGCAGAGAGACTGGGGCCTGAGGGGTGAGAGGAGGGGAGAGAAGCAGAGAGACTGGGGCCTGAGGGGTGAGAGGAGGGGAGAGGAGCAGAGAGACTGGGGTCTGGGTGAGAGGAGGGGAGAGGAGCAGAGAGACTGGGGCCTGAGGGGTGAGAGGAGGGGAGAGGAGCAGAGAGACTGGGGTCTGGGTGATAGGAGGGGAGTGGAGCAGAGAGACTGGGCCTGGGTGAAAGGAGGGGAGGGAGCAGAGAGACTGGGGCCTGAGGGGTGAGAGGAGGGGAGAGGAGCAGAGAGACTGGGGCCTGGGTGAGAGGAGGGGAGAGGAGCAGAGAGACTGGGGCCTGGGTGAGAGGAGGGGAGAGGAGCAGAGAGACTTGGGTCTGGGTGAGAGGAGGGGAGAGGAGCAGAGAGACTGGGGCCTGAGGGGTGAGAGGAGGGGAGAGAAGCAGAGAGACTGGGGCCTGAGGGTGAGAGGAGGGGAGAGGAGCAGAGAGACTGGGGCCTGGGTGAGAGGAGGGGAGAGGAGCAGAGAGACTGGGGCCTGGGTGAGAGGAGGGGAGAGGAGCAGAGAGACTGGGGTCTGGGTGAGAGGAGGGGAGAGGAGCAGAGAGACTGGGGCCTGAGGGGTGAGAGGAGGGGAGAGGAGCAGAGATACTGGGGCCTGGGTGAGAGGAGGGGAGAGGAGCAGAGAGACTGGGGTCTGGGTGAGAGGAGGGGAGAGGAGCAGAGAGACTGGGGCCTGAGGTGTGAGAGGAGGGGAGAGGAGCAGAGAGACTGGGGCCTGAGGGGTGAGAGGAGGGGAGAGGAGCAGAGAGACTGGGGCCTGAGGGGTGAGAGGAGGAGAGAGGATTAGAGAGACTGGGGCCTGGGTGAGAGAAGGGGAGAGAAGCAGAGAGACTGGGGCCTGGGCGAGAGGAGGGGAGAGGAGCAGAGAGACTGGGGTCTGGGTGAAAGGCTAACTCTTCACTCTGCCCCCCGGTTCCTTAGGTCATCATCACAACATCTTCTCACGGTCCCTAACTCACCTTAAAGCCAAAGGCCACCGGGCTTCTTCTGTGTGAATGATCTCCATCCCATAGTAAGTCCTGCCCCACCATTCACCATTTAAATCTCATTTAAGACTCATCTTTTTCCTCTTGCTTTCAGTTCAGTCTGAGGTTGGCTCTGTGGTTTTTATTAAGTCTGCGCTTTATTTATTTCTCAACATCCTCTCATTGTGTTTTACATGTGTTGGTCTTTCTTACCTTCCTAGGTCACTACCTTCCTAGGTCACTCCCTTCCTAGGTCACCACCTTCCAAGGTTACTATCTTCCTAGGTCACTACCATCCTAGATCACTACCTTCCTAGGTCATCACCTTCCTAGGTCACTGCCTACCTAGGTCACTACCTTCCTAGGTCACCACCTTCCTAGGTCACTGCCTTCCTAGGTCACCATATTCCTAGGTCACTACCTTCCTATGTCAATACCTTCCTAGGTCACCACCTTCCTAAGTCACTATCTTCCTAGGTCACTACCATCCTAGGTCACTACCTTCATAGGTCACCACCTTCCTAGGTCACTACCTTCCTAGGTCATCACCTTCCTAGGTCACTGCCTACCTAGGTCACTACCTTCCTAGGTCACCACCTTCCTAGGTCACTGCCTTCCTAGGTCACCATATTCCTATGTCACCGCCTTCCTAGGACAATACCTTCCTAGGTTATTACATTCCTAGGTCACTACCTTCCTAGGTCACCACCTTTCTAGCTCACTGCCTTCCTAGGTCACTACCTTCCTAGGTCACCATCTTCCTAGGTCACTACCTTCCTAGGTCACTACCTTCCTAGGTCACCACCTTCCTAGGTCACCACCTTCCTAGGTCACTATCTTCCTAGGTCACTACCATCCTAGGTCCCTACCTTCATAGGTCACCACCTTCCTAGGTCACTACCTTCCTAGGTCACCACCTTCCTAGGTCACTGCCTTCCTAGGTCACCATTTTCCTAGGTGACCGCCTTCCTAGGTAACTACCTTCCTAGGTCACCACCTTCCTAGGTCACTGCCAACCTAGGTCACTACCTTCCTAGGTCACCACCTTACTAGGTCACTGCCTTCCTAGGTCACCATTTTCCTAGGTGACCGCCTTCCTAGGTAACTACCTTCCTAGGTCACCACCTTCCTATGTCACCTCTCTCTCTCTCTCTCTCTCTCTCTCTCTCTGTCTCTCTCTCTCTGCCCTGCGGTTAGAAGGCCCCACACACACACACACAAATCACCTTCCTAGGTCACTGCCTACCTAGGTCACTACCTTCCTAGGTCACCACCTTCCTAGGTCACTGCCTTCCTAGGTCACCATATTCCTAGGTCACCGCCTTCCTATGACAATACCTTCCTAGGTTATTACATTCCTAGGTCACTACCTTCCTAGGTCACCACCTTTCTAGCTCACTACCTTCCTAGGTCACTGCCTTCCTAGGTCACTACCTTCCTAGGTCACCATCTTCCTAGGTCACTACCTTCCTAGGTCACTACCTTCCTAGGTCACCACCTTCCTAGGTCACTACCTTCCTAGGTCACCACCTTCCTAAGTCACTACCTTCCTAGGTCACCACCTTCCTAGGTCACCACCTTCCTAGGTCACTATCTTCCTAGGTCACTACCATCCTAGGTCCCTACCTTCATAGGTCACCACCTTCCTAGGTCACTACCTTCCTAGGTCACCACCTTCCTAGGTCATTACCTTCCTAGGTCACCATCTTCCTAGGTCACTACCTTCCTAGGTCACTACTTTCCTGGGTCACCACCTTCCTAGGTCACTACCTTCCTATGTCACCTCTCTCTCTCTCTCTCTCTCTCTCTGTCTCTCTCTCTCTGCCCTGCGGTTAGAAGGCCCCACACACACACACACAAACACTTACCACAGTATCACACACACACACATACACACACACATATACACACATAGACAGACATACACACATGTACACAAACACACACACACACAAACAAACACATACTACAGTAACACACACACACACACACACACACATACACACCAACACACAAACACACACACACATATACAGACATACACACACATTCTAGAGTAACACACACATACACACACATACTACAGTAACACACAGGGGTCCAGGGGTCCCCGGGGGTCCATGGGTCCCTGGGGTCAAGGGGGTCCCTAGGGGTCCAGGGGGTCCCTGGGGTCTGGTGGTCCCCGGGGGGTCCCTATGGGTCCAGGGGTCCCTGGGGGTACCTGGAGGACCAGGGGTCCCCGGGAGTTCAGGGGTCCCTGGGGGTCTGGGGGTCCCTAGGGGTCCAAGGGTCCCTGGGGGTCTCTGGGGGTCCCCGGGAGTCCCTGGGGGTCCGGGGGTCTCTGGGGGTCCAGGGGTACCTAGGGGTCCGGGGGTCCGGGGGTCCTTGGGGGTCCAGGGGTCCCTGGGGGTCAGGTCTCGGGAGGGCAGGCCTCTGCTGGGGGCCTGCAGCTCCTGGCTCTGAGGCTCTTCAGTGGTCAACATGTTCTTGTGTTGAAGTCGGAGAGGAGCTTCACTCCACACACACACAGACTGACTGAGGACACACCCTGACACACACACACACACAGACTGACTGAGGACACACACACACAGGGACACACCCTGACACACACACACAAACACACACAGACTGACTGAGGACACATACACACAGGGACACACCCTGACACACACACACACAGACTGACTGAGGACACACACACAGGGACACACCCTGACACACACACACACAGACTGACTGAGGACACACACACACAGGGACACACCCTGACACACACACACAGACCTGCCAAGACAGAGACTATCTCTCTCTCTCTCTCTCTCTCTCTCCCCACACACACACACACAAACACAAACACACAAACACACATACACCCCAACACACACACACATACACACATAGACAGACATACACACATGTACACAAACACACACACACACACACAAACAAACACATACTACAGTAACACACACGTACACACACATACTCAGTAACACACAGGGGCCCAGGGGTCCCTGGGGGTCCAGGGGTCCCCGGGGGTCCAGGGGTCCCTAGGGGTCCAGGGGTCCCTGGGGGTCTGGTGGTCTCCAGGGGTCCCTATGGGTCCAGGGGTCCCTGGGGGTACCTGGGGGTCCAGGGGTCCCCGGGAGTCCAGGGGTCCCTTGAGGTCCAGGGGTCCCTGGGGGTCCAGGGGTCCCTGGGAGTCCAGGGGTCCCCGGGAGTCCCTGGGGGTCCAGGGGTCCCCGGGAGTCCCTGGGGTCCAGGGGGTCCCTGGGGGTCCAGGGGTCCCTGAGGGTCCCTGGGGGTCCAGGGGTCTATGGGGGTCCTTGGGGGTCCGGGGGTCCCTGGGGGTCTGGGGGTCCCTGGGGGTCTGGTGGGCTCTGGGGGTCCAGGGGTACCTGGGGGTCCAGGGGGGTCCCTGGGGGTCCAGGGGGTCCCTGGGGGTCCAGGGGTCCCTGGGGGCCCCTGGGGGTCCAGGGGTCCCTGGGGGTCCCTGGGGGTCAGGTCTCTGGAGGACACACACACACACACACACACACACACAGGGACACACCCTGACACACACACACACACAGACCTGCCAAGACAGAGACTCTCTCTCTCCTCTCTCTCTCTCTCTCTCTCTCTCTCTCTCTCTCTCTCTCTCTCTCTCTCTCTCTCTCTCTCTCTCCTCACAGCCTTGGGAACCATCTACTTAGACATGGACACGCTACAAGCTCACACATGTGGACACACACACTACGGAAAACAGACACTTCAACGCTTGAACACACGCTCTCTCTCTCTCTCTCTCTCTCTCTCTCTCTCTCTCTCTCTCTCTCTCTCCCCCCCCCCCCCCGCCCCACACACACACACACACACCACGCAGCAGAGCTTCTGATTGGATGGTCTTTCGTGTCTGTTTTCAGTTAGAGAAGGGAAGAGAAGAGAAGAGAAGAGAAGAGAAGAGAAGAGAAGAGAAGAGAGAGAAGGGGAGAGTGGGAGGGAGGAGGAGAGTGGAAGGGGGAGGAGAGAGGAGGGAGGAGGAGAGTGGGAGGGGGAGGATAGAGGAGGTAGGAGGAGAGTGGGAGGGGGAGGAGAGAGGAGGAGGAGGGAGGAGGAGAGTGGGAGGGGGAGGGAGGGATAAGTGGTCTAAAACAGTAAGGGGAACTGGGGGGGAAAGGATTTCAGACCATGTGATGTCACATACATGACACGAAAGACCATCCAATCAGAAGCTCTGCTGCGTGGTGTGTGTATGTGGGGGGGGGGGAGAGAGAGAGAGAGAGCGTGTGTTCATGCGTTGAAGTGTCTGTTTTACGTAGTGTGTGTGTGTCCACATGTGTGAGCTTGTAGCGTGTGTGTGTGTGTGTGGGGGGGGAGAGAGAGAGAGAGAGAGAGAGAGAGAGAGAGAGAGAGAGAGAGAGAGAGAGAGAGGAGAGAGAGAGAGAGAGAGAGAGAGAGAGAGAGAGAGAGAGAGAGAGAGCGTGTGTTCAAGCATTGAAGTGTCTGTTTTCCGTAGTGTGTGTGTGTCCACATGTGTGAGCTTGTAGCGTGTCCATATCTAAGTAGATGGTTCCCAAGGCTGTGAGAGATGTGTGTGTTGTGTGTGTTTAGAGAGAGAGAGAGAGAGAGAGAGAGAGAGAGAGAGAGAGAGAGAGAGAGAGAGAGAGAGAGAGGAGAGAGAGAGAGAGAGAGAGAGAGAGAGAGAGAGAGTATGGTGTTGTTTTTAAGATGTATACTGCAGGAGGGAACGGGGAGTAAGCGTTCCTATGGACTTGTTACAAATGGAGAATAAACATCTTGTATCTTGTACTTCCCTTCTACCTTTTTTTCTCGTGTTTCAAGAGTGAAATCATCACACACACACATGACACGTAACACTTAGTGTTGTGTCTCTGTGTAATTCTGCTTTGAAAGACTTCTCTGTAAGTGGGGATTTAGCGCCCCCTGGAGCTGCCTGGTGGAAACGTTGACTCATGGTTTGATCAGAATCAGAAAGTGGTTTCTTGCCGTACAGCGTTGGAGAAACACGGATAGGAATTAGACACGGGTCCGGAGCAACGGACGTGAAACAAACAGGACAGCACACAATAGTTCATATAGTAAAGTATAAATATGAGTATTAGTGTGTATGTGTGTGTGTATGATGGCTGGGTCCGGTGGGGGGAGCCTCCTGCTGGAGGGGAGAGGAGCAGAGAGACTGGGGCTTGAGGGGTGAGAGGAGGGGAGAGGAGCAGAGAGACTGGGGCCTGAGGGGTGAGAGGAGGGGAGAGGAGCAGAGAGACTGGGGCCTGAGGGTGAGAGGAGGGGAGAGGAGCAGAGAGACTGGGGCTGGGGTGAGAGGAGGGGAGAGGAGCAGAGAGACTGGGGCCTGGTGAGAGGAGGGGAGAGGAGCAGAGAGACTGGGGCCTGAGGGGTGAGAGGAGGGGAGAGGAGCAGAGAGGACTGGGGCCTGGGTGAGAGGAGGGGAGAGGAGCAGAGAGACTGGGGCCTGGGGTGAGAGGAGGGAGAGGAGCAGAGAGACTGGGGCCTGGGGTGAGAGGAGGGGAGAGGAGCAGAGAGACTGGGGCCTGAGGGGTGAGAGGAGGGGAGAGGAGCAGAGAGACTGGGGCCTGAGGGTGAGAGGAGGGGAGAGGAGCAGAGAGACTGGGGCCTGGGTGAGAGGAGGGGAGAGGAGCAGAGAGACTGGGGCTCTGGGTGAGAGGAGGGGAGAGGAGCAGAGAGACTGGGGCCTGGGTGAGAGGAGGGGAGAGGAGCAGAGAGACTGGGGTCCTGGGTGAGAGGAGGGGAGAGGAGCAGAGAGACTGGGGCCTGGGGTGAGAGGAGGGGAGAGGAGCAGAGAGACTGGGGCCTGGGGTGAGAGGAGGGGAGAGGAGCAGAGAGACTGGGGCCTGGGTGAGAGGAGGGGAGAGGAGCAGAGAGACTGGGGCCTGGGGTGAGAGGAGGGGAGAGGAGCAGAGAGACTGGGGCCTGGGTGAGAGGAGGGGAGAGGAGCAGAGAGACTGGGCCTGAGGGGTGAGAGGAGGGGAGAGGAGCAGAGAGACTGGGCCTGGGTGAGAGGAGGGGAGAGGAGCAGAGAGACTGGGGCCTTAGGGTGAGAGGAGGGGAGAGGAGCAGAGAGACTGGGGCCTGGGTGAGAGGAGGGGAGAGGAGCAGAGAGACTGGGGCCTGGGTGAGAGGAGGGGAGAGGAGCAGAGAGACTGGGGCCTGAGGGGTGAGAGGAGGGGAGAGGAGCAGAGAGACTGGGGCCTGGGTGAGAGGAGGGGAGAGGAGCAGAGAGACTGGGGCCTGAGGGTGAGAGGAGGGGAGAGGAGCAGAGAGACTGGGGCCTGGGTGAGAGGAGGGGAGAGGAGCAGAGAGACTGGGGCCTGAGGGGTGAGAGGAGGGGAGAGGAGCAGAGAGACTGGGGCTGGGTGAGAGGAGGGGAGAGGAGCAGAGAGACTGGGGCCTGCGTGAGAGGAGGGGAGAGGAGCAGAGAGAACTGGGGCCTGAGGGGTGAGAGGAGGGGAGAGGAGCAGAGAGACTGGGGCCTGGGTGAGAGGAGGGGAGAGAAGCAGAGAGACTGGGGCCTGAGGGGTGAGAGGAGGGGAGAGGAGCAGAGAGACTGGGGCCTGGGTGAGAGGAGGGGAGAGGAGCAGAGAGACTGGGGCCTGAGGGGTGAGAGGAGGGGAGAGGAGCAGAGAGACTGGGGCCTGGGTGAGAGGAGGGGAGAGGAGCAGAGAGACTGGGGCCTGGGGTGAGAGGAGGGGAGAGGAGCAGAGAGACTGGGGCCTGGGTGAGAGGAGGGGAGAGGAGCAGAGAGACTGGGGCCTGGGTGAGAGGAGGGGAGAGGAGCAGAGAGACTGGGGTCTGGGTGAGAGGAGGGGAGAGGAGCAGAGAGACTGGGGTCTGGGTGAGAGGAGGGAGAGGAGCAGAGAGACTGGGGCCTGAGGGGTGAGAGGAGGGGAGAGGAGCAGAGAGACTGGGGCCTGGGTGAAAGGAGGGGAGAGGAGCAGAGAGACTGGGGCCTGGGTGAGAGGAGGGGAGAGGAGCAGAGAGACTGGGGCCTGGGTGAGAGGAGGGGAGAGGAGCAGAGAGACTGGGGCCTGGGTGAGAGGAGGGGAGAGGAGCAGAGAGACTGGGGTCTGGGTGAGAGGAGGGGAGAGGAGCAGAGAGACTGGGGTTACTACACCCAGGAGAACACTCCGTCCCAGAGGACCGTAGTCAACAACCAAGCATCGCTCGTCCAAGACCCAGCTCTTCACGGCTCTGGCTCCACAGGTGGAATGAACACCCATATCGTGTCAGGACGGCAGAGTCCCTCGCCAGCTTCCGCAAGAGACTCAAGACCCACCTGTTCAGAGTCCACCTGGACTCTCCTTGAACCCTCCTTCTCCGTTGTGAACCCCTAACTTGCTTAAGTCCTGACATTAATAGCTCTTAGCATGTTGTATATTCTAGCAAGTGTATATCCTTAATGTTGATAACACGCTCTTATCACAGCTACTTAAGCAGGTGACCTGGCAGTACCAAATTGTGTTATTCATCTTGTTAATATGAATACTTGTGAACTGCTCTATTTTTATGTTTGCGTACCTCAGTGTTATGCTATTGTCTGCTTCAACACATGTACTCCTTGTAAGTCGCTTTGGATAAAAGCGTCTGCCAAATGCCCTGATTGTAAATGGTTAAAGTTAACCACTGGTTAATCACAGGTTGACCACTAAACACCCTTTGAACAACCCGAGTTAACCAGGAATTAAGAGTTCACCACTGATTAGCTGATTTAACGACTGATTAGTACATTTAAGGACTGATTAAGACTTAACGACTGATTCATACATTGAACGACTGAGGGGGGAACGACCCTTTGAACAACCGGCCCCTGGTCACATACTGTGTGTGTGTGTGTGTGTGTGGTGTTGTGTGTGGTGTGTGTGTGTTGAGCAACCTACACCACACACACTGTATATAACTGCTTGTATATAATATATATATATGATATTATTAGAGCTGCGTGGTGTTGTAATGCTCTAGTGTCGCCAGCAGGGAGCAGCAGAACACAGCGATATACAGATATTAAAATACGAGTAAGAACCGTGAAGGGATTGGGTCATCGATTAAGAGCAGAGGTCGCTGTGAACCTTTGAGATAAAGAACAATGAACACACTCAGTTAACCAGCAGTTAACTGGTGTTGTTC
>JANIIK010003312.1:0-11789 GCA_027704905.1 Muraenolepis orangiensis
AGAAGAAGAAAAGAAAAGGAAGAAAAAGAAAGAAGAAAGAGAAGAAGAAGGAGGAGAAAGGAAGACGGAAAGAGAAGAAGAAGGAAGACGGAAGAAAGAGAGAGAGAAAGAAAGAGGAAAGAAAGAAGAAGAGAAGAAGAAGAAGACAGAAGAAAGAAGAGAAGACAGGGGGAAGAAGAAGAGAGAGAAGACGAAGAAGAGGAAGAAAGAAGAAGAGAAGAAGAAAGAAGAAGAAGGAAAAGAAGAAGAAGAAGAAGAAGAAGAAGAAGACATTTAAATAACCCAGTAACCCCTCTTTGTGAGTTTTAGAGCTTACAGCTCCGCCCCCCCCCCCACCCACACACCCTTACACATTATCCTTCGGTGTGTGTGTGTGTGTGTGTGTGTGTGTGTGTGTGTGTGTGTGTGTGTGTGTGTGTGTGTGTGTGAGTGTGTGTGTGTGTGTGAGTGTGTGTGAGAGTGTGTGTGTGTGTGTGTGTGTGTGTGTGTGTGTGTGTGTGTGTGTGTGTGTGTGTGTGTGTGTGTGTGTGTGTGTGTGTGTGTGTGTGTGTGTGTGTGAGTGTGTGTGAGAGTGTGTGTGTGTGTGTGTGTGTATGTGTGTGTGTGTGTGTGTGTGTGTGTGTGTGTGTGTGTGTGTGTGTGTGGTTAGAGGTATGACTGACATCACAGAGAAGTGCTGATGTAGCAGAGCGGGAGCCAAGGCCAGGGTGACATTTTGATATTATTTCAATTAACCATGCCTCGAGGGAACCGCATTGTGTTGCCGCGGCAACCGTGATATACACACTCCAAATGATCAATGATCAAAGCACCGGCACAACACATGAATTTCAAGGGCAGATCGTTCATGGATAAGCTAAATAAAATTAATCCAAGGGCCGATCTCTGTGGAACTCCCAATGGTACGGTCAGAAAAAGCCGAGCATATGTCAGTCATTCCTGTGCATTGTCCATCGATGTTCATGCATTGGTAGAGAATGTTTACTTTGAATGTTTGAATCAATGAACCTTATCATTTAAAATCAAGGAAAAAAGGAACACAACAACCTCCCCTATCAAGACTGGATTTGTAATAAAATAGCAATTTGCTATCTCTGTGGAATGGATGCATGTTTTTGATGGGCTATTAATTAGTCACAAATGACTCTTTCAGTTACCTTACAAATAACTGAGTTATACTAGATTGGTCTGTAATTGGTTAATTGGTTGTGCGCCAGCCTTTAAAAAAGGGGTCATTACTGCTGATTTCCAGGCTTTGGGAAAGGAGAAGTACAGAGGATAATGTTCTACTTCTTAAAACAGGATCAAAGTCAAAAACGGTTTGGCCTCAGAGCCTTTAAACTGGCTCAAGCTTTTGGTTATAGAGAATTAAGATGTTACACATAAGTAGACATCTCCATATCACAGAGTTCTCAGCTGTGATCTGTAATTTATTCTTTAGAATAATTATGTATTTGTTAATACATCGTTTATTGTTGTATTCATTTGCTATTGTATTTTGCACAATTTCGGTATGGCATTGCGACTTTCATGTGACTTCATATCCTGTAAGTGTATGTGACAAATACAGTTCTTGAATCTTGAATTGTGTATCATTATCAGCATTGCACAACTGACTGAAATAAGGTTTCATAACTGTTTGATATCCATACACGTAGTGTTTGGCTCTCATTGATCAATAATCCATTGTAGTCCTAATGTCCATTGAGTCTGGAGCACTGGTCTGGAGCACTGGTCTGGAGCACTAGTCTGGAGCACTGGTCTGGAGCACTGGTCTGGAGCACTGGTCTGGAGCACTGGTCTGCAGTACTGGTCTGGAGCACTGGTCTGCAGTACTGGTCTGCAGCACTGGTCTGGAGCACTGGTCTGCAGTACTGGTCTGCAGCACTGGTCTGGAGCACTGGTCTGGCCGGCGGACTGAGCAGGCTCAGCCCTGGCTGGGGTCGTACCATCAAAGCACTGGATGACACACCATGTCGCACGTTTCTGCCCTTGCATGCTTTGGTGACACACAGTCTCAGTGCTTATGGGATCAATGCATACTTCAATGTCTGTTTATTGCTCTCCTTGCCGTGACCATATCCCACAATCAGTGGGGTCATTTTCTGTCAAATCGGTTGTGCAATAGTCAATTTGGGTTAGTTGTTTCAATATAATTCACTGTCATAACATACTCACATAACATTATTGAACAAAGGAGACGATGACAGTATGCAAGTAGTAAAACATTTGTTTTTTTAATTACAGTTGATCATAATGAAATAGTGTTAGTTTTAGTGATATTGTTTTGTTGTGAAATGTAGTGATAAGGGTAAGGATCACAGCTTGGTTGGCTAAGTCAGTAAAGTGACTATCCGGCCGAGGGGGTCATGCTTATGAAGGCGACAAGAATACATTGATTTTTAGGTTCTCTACACTTGTGTTCACGGTATAAGAAAACTGCGTTTTTTGTGTTGCGATAACATTAGCATAATAATGGTTTATTATCATAGGAAAAAACCTGACACAACAACAGATAAGTGCATCGACCCATAAGAGGGTGAAATCAGGGTTAATCTTTACACAGTCTCTTCCCCACATGGACGCTGTGCTGCTTCACTGCGGGCACGTTGACTTGATTTGCCAAGTGATGTGATAATGCAGCTGGAGACTGTAGGCTATATGAACTGCTGCTGAACGAATGAACCACATCTAGCAACACAACAGGTTGGTGATTGATCTATTTGAATGTGCGATGTTAGCCCCCGGTACAACGAGGTATTCATTTGAATAATTCATAACGGATTGCCAGGGCCGACTCAGTTGGCCCGTTAGTTGTTTTTTTTACACAGTTCTATAGATTTTTTTAACCTAGACCAAAACAGAAAACAGACCAAATACAGGGAAGAGAAGCACCTTCGATTGATAATAATAATAATAATAATAATAATAATAATAATAATGGGTGCTCTGCAGCCAGTCCCCTGAGGCAGTTGGTACTATTTGTGTGTGTGTGACAAATGCTGTGGAACTGACAAGGTTCAATATAAACATGCCAATATCCTCTCTCTCTCTCTCTCTCTCTCTCTCTCTCTCTCTCTCTCTCTCTCTCTCTCTCTCTCTCTCTCTCTCTCTCTCTATAACAAGTGATTAAGTGAGCCTCACCAGCAAGGTACACAGAGTGAGCAAGTGAACGAGTGAGCAAGTGGACACAGTGGAACGGGAATGAAAGAATGAACATGGGTGAATAAGCCAGCAAGTCTACAGTCGGGTCGTCGGGTCCTCAGCATCCGTACCAGGAATATCAGGTTATCACGGACAGTTCTTATCCACAGGCAGTGACCTACCTGAACTGCTAGGAGTGCTGCCGCTATCATAACATTGTCATTAACATGACACTGTCATACGTTGCTGGACTTCTGAAATCATTACAGCTACTGCACTGTTCTGTACTGTTCTGCACTGCATTCATGATGCTGCCTGCACTACTGGCACTTTAAAATGCTTTTTAATGTTTTTTTGCACAATTCATGTAGGTATCATCCATTCCATTGTATGTGTTGCATATGGCAAATATAAATCTTTAAATCTTGAATCTTGTGAGAGGAGCGAAACTTTTTATTTTGCCCCTTTCCAACGTCAGAGGATGTGACTCCTAGGAGAGTCAATTAGGGGAGATGAGCAAAGGAAGATACCAAGCGGAGGGGAGGGGGGGTTCTAGGGGATATGACTTCATCCTGACACTACAGGGGGGGGGGGGGGGTTCTAGGGGAAATGACTTCATCCTGACACTACAGGGGGGGGGGGGGGGTTCTAGGGGAAATGACTTCATCCTGACACTACAGGGGGGGGGTTCTAGGGGAAATGACTTCATCCTGACACTACAGGGGGGTTGGGGGGTTGTAGGGGAAATGACTTCATCCTGACACTACAGCGGGGGGGGGGGTTCTAGGGGAAATGACTTCATCCTGACACTACGGGGGGGGGGGGGTTCTAGGGGAAATGACTTCATCCTGACACTACAGGGGGGGGGGGGGTTCTAGGGGAAATGACTTCATCCTGACACTACAGGGGGGGGGGGGGGTTCTAGGGGAAATGACTTCATCCTGACACTACAGCGGGGGGGGGGGGTTCTAGGGGAAATGACTTCATCCTGACACTACAGGGGGGGGGGGGGTTCTAGGGGAAATGACTTCATCCTGACACTACAGGGGGGGGGGGTTCTAGGGGAAATGACTTCATCCTGACACTACAGGGGGGGGGGGGGGGTTCTAGGGGAAATGACTTCATCCTGACACTACGGGGGGGGGGGTTCTAGGGGAAATGACTTCATCCTGACACTACAGGGGGGGGGGGTTCTAGGGGAAATGACTTCATCCTGACACTACAGGGGGGGGGGGGTTCTAGGGGAAATGACTTCATCCTGACACTACAGGGGGGGGGGGGTTCTAGGGGAAATGACTTCATCCTGACACTACAGCGGGGGGGGGGGGGTTCTAGGGGAAATGACTTCATCCTGACACTACAGCGGGGGGGGGGGGTTCTAGGGGAAATGACTTCATCCTGACACTACGGGGGGGGGGGGGTTCTAGGGGAAATGACTTCATCCTGACACTACAGCGGGGGGGGGGGTTCTAGGGGAAATGACTTCATCCTGACACTACAGGGGGGGGGGGGGGTTCTAGGGGAAATGACTTCATCCTGACACTACAGGGGGGGGGGGGGGGTTCTAGGGGAAATGACTTCATCCTGACTCTACAGCGGGGGAACAGAACAGCCTCACCATATGTCCACGAGTTTCTCTGCTTTTAAGTCGCTCCTCATTAAGCTTTCTGTTCAAATCTAGTTTTGGGATTGTTTTTCACCCTCCTTTTCCCCATCCTTTTTTTTTCCACAGACCTAAAAAAAATGATGTAAACGGAAACATACAATTGTGTATAGAGGGTTGGTCTTCGTTAATGATCGATGGTATCGACGCTCTAATCCTGTTAGAGGGAACAATATGTGTTCTAGGCATCGACCGGCCGGCATGCCTCCTCTGGGTTTACCGCCCGTGATGTTGTGAAAGACGGTCAAAACGGTACAATGTTTGTTTACGGTGGAAACCGATGGCCAAACAAAGAGCTCACCGGAGCTCACCTGAGAGAACTTTGAGAACTCTGTATCTCCTGAAGTACACATACACACACACACACAACAGTGGCTGGCAACGCTGTGGAATTGATAATAACACACACACACACACACACACACACACACACACACACACACATAAATCAGGTATATACGTACGTGTGAGTATGTGTGAGATATGTGCAGAATTATAGGTATATATTTAGACAGGTAAGTATACAAGTGTTCAACAGGTATTGAGCAGGGATATGCAGTTATATCAACAAGTACAAGTTATAGTATATAATATAATATATAGTAGGTAGTATATAGTGTTGTTTATAGTATATAGAATAGAAGTTAGTACATAGTGTTGTTTATATAATATTATGGCAAAGCATAGTGTTAAGTATAGCGTATTATAGTATAGTTGTTGAAGTAGATACTACGGGAATGAATGTGGAGTAAGTGTTCCACTGTATTTAAAAATAAAAAAGACAAATAAAAACATCTTGATCTTGATCAAAGAAAAAGAAAGAACACATTTTCCAAACATAAAGTTATTAACATCCTTCTTGTTGTGAACGTGTCCCCCCCCCTGCCTCATGTGTACTCATGATTGAACCATTAGTCATTATTAGCAAAGGTAGATCAAGGAGGGACGCTGGGAGTCGGGACGGCCGCTATCCTATACGATGTTTTTGTGGGATTTTGTGTCACGCCCGCTATAGGGCCGCCTTGCCCTCCTCTTAGCTTCAGCCTCACCATTTACAGCTAATTGGTTCAATCAATTCACCTACTTGTTCCCCAACTTGAACCCCTAGCCTTCCCTACTCTCACTGCCGAATCAGATTCTCCTTTCTACAACCCCCTGCCTGCCTATCCCCGATCCTGCCTGCTACAGCCCTTGTCCCCCCCCGACGTCACTACTGCCTCTGCAACAGTATTTTGACTGTTTATTCATTAAAGTTAAATCTGTTCACTTATCCCTTTGAATACTGTCTCATTGGGTCGTGCGCTGGGGTCCAACCAACAACTGATCAGTTTGGGGAAATGGGGATACAGCGATCACCAAAGTTCCTTCAGTAAATGGTAAATGGAGGTTTAGGGTGTCTTGCTCAAGGACACCTCAGCAGTTTTTGCTAGGAGGATCGAACCAGCAACCTTCCGGTTGAAAGGCAACTGCTCTACCTCCTGAGCTACTGCCGCCCTTGAAGTCAAACTAATTCATTCAACATTCAACACACACATGTCGTCCATGTTTGGTCCCAGGGGGGAAAAAACAACTCCTTAATCCTAGCAGGGTTTTGTGTTTGCTGCAGCAGTCGACAAGAAACCAGAGCTAAGATGAGAAGAAAGTACGGAAGGACTTGGGATTGATATGGCGCTCTGCTCTGTTTTCACCAGGTGTGGCCCGTGGCTAACAAGAAATGATTGTGTCCAACAGAAAGGAGAAGGTGTCTGGAGAGCAGACACAAAATAGAGTGGTCAAACATGACAGTCGAGTAAACAACCGTCGCTGGTGGGAAGTTTTTACCTGTGATATTGTTCCAGAAAAAAGGAAAATGGCTGTTTATAGTATTAGCATTGATAGTGCAAACACTAAAAACTTCATAAAATCCATATGATTGCTTTTTGTTCATCTTTCAGCCAGCATATTTGAGTCGTCATAATAATACAGCCTCAATTGGGGGCATAGACATGGGCCATTCATTCATTTGAGGCAGATCATTGTTAAGTATATTGCGCCATAATTGGCCTCCTTAAATTCAAAACCCCGATAGCTGTCTGTCTGCATAATTGAGATGTAATGGTTCATCCATAATATAGAATTTGAGTAAAGAGGTTATTTTTGGAGTGTAACAGTAAATCATTAGCAGTGTTACTGTCAGGGTGTGGTGTTGGTAGGACCCAGAACGCAGACCAAAGACACAGTGAAGCGGTAATGTGAGGCTTTATTGCGTAAGTATCATAGTAGAACGTGTCGGGGACAGGCCAGGGGTCTGGATACCGGGAGGTCGATCAGCGGAGTACCGACAGGTAGGAGACAGGCGAGTGGTCCGGGACGGGCGAGGGGTCTGGATACCGGGAGGTCGAAGTAGCGACAGGTAGTAGACAAGTAAGTATAATTACCGGAAGGCTGGTACGTTGTCATCGAGGGAGAACGACGTACGATCTAGCAAAGGAGTAAAGGGACACCAGGGTATATATACACCCAGGTGCGGTGATTATCATAATCAGCAATTGCCGACAGGTGCGTGGGTGCGCCACTAAAGCCTGTGCCTTGGCCACGCCCCTTGTCACCCACCGTAACCGTGAAAGTTACCTGTTAGCATTTGTCAGCGAGTTGAGCACAGTGCATAGTCTGATCGTTTCAGACTCCTAGAGAGATACCTTTCCAATTTCTAGCACATTTTTGGTTGAAATATATGTTTACACATACCTTAAAATTGCAAAACCGCAAAAAAAGTAACGCAACCGTGGACATCTTCGCTTTTCTGCGTTTCTCCAAATCCGCCGACAATGGTCAGATTTTCCCACCATTTTCCAGCTGAAACGGAAAACAAAGCCGGTTAGAAAATTAAGCCGAGCGTGGCGGCTTTAAGGTCGGGTCGGATATGTTTGTGTCATCTTCTATTCCTGGCTGCCGTCTGGAAAGAGCTCAAACTGAATGGGTTCTTATCATATCATATATAAGCGCACCCCTGTGGGTCAATGTTAATCAAGGACCCACAGGTTAAAACAGCCACCACCACACACACTCAGGGAGAGAAGAACCGGGAAATAACAAACACAGGAGGAATACATACAAATTGCTTTGTATGTACGAGCACAAGAAAATCGACGGCGGCATAAAACATTTGTTTGTCAGGAGTCAGGAAGACACATTACCAGCATCCCGACGATCTCTAAATTCACCTCTGACATTACCGCCGGCAGCCTCTGTCTCCACGGTGTCGGACAATACAGAGGAGTCCGGCTCAGAGGACTGACGGCTCATTAGCGTGACACGCCCCTGTCATCGTATTGATGTGTTGCAATTAACGCAAGAGCAAAAAGGAAAACAAATACCAATGCCATCAATTTGAGCCTTTGAGGCTCACATTGCCAATTAACACAACAATGCATCTTCTATCTATGAATCACTCCTCGCTAACAAATGTATTTGCAAGTAGCAGCGGTGCTAGCCAAAGCCCTAATAGCCACCTGAACCACAAAAGTCCCTTAAATCCCTATAAACGTGAGTCGAGTGGTCACACTCGCCCGGAAGCACGACAAGACACCTCCGTGCATCTCTGTCCTCTTATTGGTTAATTAAGAGGCTGATTAGTGGGTAATGAGTGGGACAGTGGTAATGAGTTGGCTGGTGTAGCTCCGGCCGATCGAGACGACTCGCTCCAGGTTTTTTGGGTAGTTTTTATAACTAGGAGAAACTTATCTTAACTACATTTGCAGTCCAGACATCTGTTTAGTTTGTAAGTAGGTTTTAAACTTTTTTCGGATTTCACCTGATTAAGAAAATCTTCAAGTAAAACCTTTAGTTTACATTTGAAAAAAATATCTATATATATATATATATATATATGTTGGCCCACTGAGAACCTCCATAACTCATGCGGCGGTTCTTAGCGCAGCATCTGTTTTTCTGACATCCACTGGTACGGTCTACCGTGGCTGGGCTCCTGATCCATCTGTGCTCTGCAGAGAGGGTCTGATGCCAGCTGGACCACGGTGAGGCATGGCTCCATCCATTTTTCTGTTTTGTATTTATTTCACTACATAATGTATTTTTTTACACTTTTTAAGAAATTTAAAAAATCCCTCATATATGTAATATTTGTGTTGTATGTAGTGTTGTGGAACAACGTTTTTGCAAAACATTTTGATGTTTGAATTGAATGAATTGGGAGAAAAATGAATTGGGAGAAAAAGGCAGCCCCCCCCTATCCGCTTTGATGCTCCTCCCCCCCCCCCCCCCCCCCCCCCGCCGCTGCCCCCCGAAGACATCAGGGAAGGACTTTAATCACAGGGTCTGAGGGGCCGAATGGAGGGCCCGCAACTTTGATCTCCCTCATTTGAAAAAAGGGGGAACATTTTAATTATTAATTAATTAATTAAAATTGCCTGGATTGTTCCCGAGAGAGAGGAGTGAACAGCCATCGCGGGACAGCCATGACAAATTCAGCTGGCATCTTCTCTGCTATAAAAGTCAACACAGTGTCAGAATCCCATTGGTTATAACCATAGGCTACTGTAATGGATTTAGCTTTTTATTCTGTTTTCTCTCCACAAAGGGACTTTTCCTGACAGCTTGGACGGCTTGGAGGTCAATAAGACCATTAGCAACCTGTGCACAATGACAGACATAAATACCACATATCCAAGGAGCCATTACACTGTGAGATGCCTGGCTAATGAGTGTTTTCACTGATCGCCACCAAGCAGCCTTGCAGACAGTCCAGCTGCCATCTGCCCTCATCCAGTAATAGTCACGTGGACGTCGATAACACTCGTGCCACTAAAAAAAAAAGAGAGAGAGAGTGAGCGAGAGAGAGAGAGAGAGAGAGAGAGAGAGAGAGAGAGAGAGAGAGAGAGAGAGAGAGAGAGAGAGAGAGAGAGAGAGAGAGAGAGAGAGAGAGAGAGAGAGAGAAGAGGGAGGGCATACAGGGAGAGAGAGAGAGAGAGACTGACCAGAGAGAGAGAGAGAGAGAGAGAGAGAGAGAGAGAGAGAGAGAGAGAGAGAGAGAGAGAGAGAGAGAGAGAGAGAGAGAGAGAGAGAGAGAGAGAGAGGGACATACAGAGAGAGAGAGAGAGGAGAGAGAGAGAGAGAGAGAGAGAGAGAGAGAGAGAGAGAGAGAGAGAGAGAGAGAGAGAGAGAGAGAGAGAGAGAGAGAGAGAGAGAGAGAGAGAGAGGAGAGAGAGAGAGAGAGAGAGAGAGAGAGAGAGAGAGAGAGACTGACGAGAGAGAGAGAGAGAGAGAGAGAGAGAGAGAGAGAGAGAGAGAGAGAGAGAGAGAGAGAGAGAGAGAGGGACTGACAGAGAGAGAGAGAGAGAGAGAGGACTGACAGAGAGAGAGAGAGAGAGAGAGAGAGAGAGAGAGAGAGAGAGGAGAGAGAGAGAGAGAGAGAGAGAGAGAGAGAGAGAGAGAGAGAGAGAGAGAGACTGACGAGAGAGAGAATGTTGTATGTTCAGATTTTCCTTATAGAAATGGGAAATGGAAAACTGGAACAGGAGTTGTGTATTATCTTGACGCATGAGGGGTCGCATCGAGACTTCAATGTCATACATTTAGATTTCCTTTAGAAATTCATTAAAATAACGTGGAGGAAGCCATTTTCAACTCCAGTGGATGAAACGGAGGAATTTTTTCGAACATCATCGTATATTCCCGAATTGACAATTCAATTTTTCAACGATTTTTCTTCTAAAATAATCAACATGGGGCTGGTAGCCCTACAGGAAGTGATGCAGTTAGCAATAAGTGGCCTAGGGGTCACCTAGGACACTAGGGAACAAGCTGGAGACCTGGGGTCTGTTTTGTATGAATGAGGCCATTAAAACAGGAGTCTTCAACCTTCTTCAGCCCCTTGGTGGATTGAGGAGCAGCGCAGCAACCCCATATATATATTTCTATATAACTGCTGTTGCATTTTATCACAGGCCTATATAGGCATACTTATGTATAATGCCTTATTTACTTGTTAATATATCCAGCTTGGATGCTTTGTTATAAGAGATATGTCGAGATAATTATAATGAATACATTAGGCTCAATCTCTTCCATTATACGATGACAGACCCTGGTGTGTGGCAGGATACATTTTTTTCCGAGGCCCGGGTCTATCTATGCTGTCCATGACCTGGACCTCCCTGTGGAGCAAACATGATTTGAAGGTGGAGTTTGGGTGAAACGAGGCGGTCAGGTGATGGCAAGAATAGGTTTCTGTATTCATCATGTGTGCAGACCCCCTGCAGTACCTCCTTGGACCCCCCTGGGGGTCGCGGACCCCTGGTTGAAGACCACTAAACCACAGAGACTACTAAAATGATCAACACAATGGTCCTAACCCTGAAGGAAAGTGATGGAATAAGCATGTGACCTAGGGGTCAAGGACACTAGGGGAGTGAGCGTAAGCTTCTGTTTCATATAAAAGAGGACCCCGAGGACATATAAGATTATCAATTTGGCGGCTCTAGCCGGACAGGAGGTGACTAGCAAAAGCGTCGCCAAACGCTCCATCTCGTGAGACCTCTCACGCCAACGCTTCAACGCGCCGCCGGTCTGAGACTCAGAACCTCTGTCTCATTTTATTTTCTCGTAAAAGAAATTTAGCCTAATTGCACATTCCACTTTTATAAGTCTCATAAGGGCTGTGCCTCTATTGACCTGAAAGTTGTAAAATGTGTCAGCACGCCGACTGCTGTACAGGCACTAAAGGAACACCTTTTGGTTGATTGCCGTTTCGAGATGATGTGAAATGTCGGCCCTTAGAAGAAGATTTTTATTTTGACCTTTCAGAAAGTGTGTGGCCCACCAGATCTAGTCGATCTGAATGTGTTCTGGAGATAGGAAAGTATGAATGTAGTTACACACTGTATATATAGTGTGGAGTGAGTGTGGTTGGTGGCTGGTTGAAGCAGGCCTAGGCCTGAGATAAGACTGATTACTCTAGGGCTTGTGAGGCTGCACACCTGTT
>JANIIK010003313.1:0-11782 GCA_027704905.1 Muraenolepis orangiensis
CTGTAGGAGCCATTATTTGGTTACTTGTGATGATGACACCTGCTGGCCGATCTATATATTGTTGTAGCTTCTATTGTGGCGCACTAAGGGTTAATTGGCCCGAGTGGTTCACCGGTGGCTCACGCACCTGTGTTAATTAGCTGAAGACAAAGGACTGTGGGCAGAACAGTGTGGAAATGTTTTGGAGACGCCAGCAGGAAAATGGTTTTTCAAACTTTGTAGTGCCTTCCATTAAGTCACTCATCTTGACGCCTCAGGGGTTTCAATAGATTCCAAAATAAAACTCCTTCAAACAAAGGTCGATTTTAACTGAGATATTCTCACCCAAAAGTATTTGCATAATCACTTAAAGTCTCTTAAATCCAAGAATACCAAAACGTAAAGTCCTTCTCATTAAAGTTTAAGCGCAAAGTCAATGTCAATGTGCGAGCGCGGCGGCCCACATAGTCATTGTGCGAGCACGGCGGCTCACATACAGTTCCACAGTTTACTCACACCACCAGTGAAGATGCGATGCAGATCTTTCACTAACGTTAGGTCCATACATCCCGCAATTCGGAAATATATCCACGATCACGAAGTTGCAGTCTTGGCTCTGCCAACGCCAGTAATCCAAAACAAGTACGCCTACTTCCAGGAATTCCAGTAATTCCAAACGCAAAGGTCCGTCATTCCAAAGCAGTTGGTTTTTCAATCTGAAATAACGGAATTGTTGGTCAAGCAGCAAACACTTTCCCTTCTTCCTGATCGGGAAATCCCTGTTTTTGATGGTGATGCTCTGCATTATAGAACCTTCATCAAGGCATTTGAGCAGTGTATAGAAAGAAACACCATTATGATGGATGATCGTCTGTATTACTTGCAACAGTATACAAAAGGCCAACCTAGAAGCCTGGTCACGAGTTTTTTGCACATGGACCCAACTGTAGGCTATATGGAAGCTAAAAAACAGCTTGAATTTCAGTTTGGAAACCGCTTTAAAATTGCATCTGCTTTCATGACTAAAGCTCTGAACTGGCCAGTGATAAAGCCTGAGGATGGCACTGGGCTAAGGTCTTATGCTCTTTTCTTGCGCAGCTGCTATCACACCATGCAAGACATTGATGGTCTAAGAGAGCTGGAGAACTCTACCAATCTCAGACAAATTGCATCCAAACTTCCGTTTAGGCTGCGTGACAAATGGCGTGTGAATGTGTGTAACATGCAAGACCAAGACAAGAGAGTGACCTACAAAGACCTGGTCGAATTTATAGAGAAGCAGTCTAGAATAATGCTCGATCCAGTGTTTGGAGACCTAAGCAGTAGTAGCACAGTGGAAACTAAAACGGTCTTCTTAAAGCCCAAACCTCAAACAGTGGGCAGTAAACCTAGAGACCGAGCCAGCTTTGCAACTACAGTTGTTCATGTACCTGGCACAAGAAACAATGAATGTAAACAAAAAACAAACAGCACTGCCTTTGAAAGGCCTTGTTTATTTTGTGAAAAGAATCACACATTCGAACACTGTGAGCTCTTTCAGAGTAGACCAAACACTGAGAGAATTGAATATATGAAAACAAGTGGCATGTGTTTTGGATGTCTGACAAAGGGACATGTGAGCAGAACCTGTAAGAAAAAAATGACCTGTGAAAAGTGTTCTCTTTCTCATCCAACCATTCTGCATATCCTCAGAGACAAACAAAAGGACGACCGGAGAGATGACCATGTCTTACCTGCAAGTAGCGCCATGGTGTCCGTGAAAGATGACATGCACACTGGTGAAACGAGAGAGTGTACACTTGCTATTGTGCCAGTTAAGGTGAAGATGTTCAACTCAGACAAAATCATTCACACTTATGCGTTCTTGGATCCTGGCAGTTCTGCAACATTTTGCGCAGACTCACTTAAAAGGAAATTAAACGCTCCGGGAAAAAACTGCAAAATCCTGCTGCGCACAATGGGGCAAGAGAGGCCAGTCAGCAGCAGTGTAGTGTCTGGTCTTGAAATTAGTAATATGACAGGCCAGACGTTTCATAAGCTCCCAGAGGTTTACACGCAAACAAAACTGCCAGTCTCAAAGCATCATATACCAAAACAAGACTCAATAAATAAGTGGAAATACCTTCATGAGGTGAAAATACCACAGGTGGACGCTGACATTGAATTGCTAGTTGGAACAAATGCTGCCAAACTTATGGAACCATGGAAAATCATTAATAGCAGAGGTAGTGGGCCATACGCTGTTAAGACACCCTTAGGATGGGTCCTCAATGGGCTCATGCAAGAAACCACATGTGAAGCAAAAGGCATCCATTCATGCGCTGTGGTTAATCGTATATCGGTGGCAAATTTGAATGATTTATTGATTCAACAATATCAGCATGATTTCCCAGAGTTGAAAGCTGAGGAAAAAACAGAGATGTCAATAGCAGACAAACGATTCATGTCAATCATGGAAAGTTCAAAGGAACTGAGAAATGGACATTATTACTTGCCGTTACCCTTCAAAGACAATGATGTAACAATGCCAAGCAATTACCAGCAGGCACAGCAACGGGTCCTGTCTCTGAAAAGGAAATTGGAAAGAAATGCACATTATCATAAAGAATACACAACCTTCTTGGAAAGTGTCATCGAAAAGGGCTATGCAGAGACGGTGCCGTCTGATGAACTGAAAGGAGAAAGTGGAACCGTGTGGTATATGCCACATCATGGAGTGCACCATCCAAAAAAGGGCACTTTGAGAGTAGTCTTTGACTGCTCAGCTTCCTTTCAGGGAATATCTTTAAACAGCAAACTCATACAAGGTCCAAACCTCACTAGCAATCTGGTGGGTGTTCTTCTTCGCTTTCGCCAAGAGCCAATCGCCTTAATGGCAGATATAGAAAGCATGTTCCACCAGGTGCGGGTTGCTGATAGGCATGTTAATTTCTTGCGATTTTTGTGGTGGCCCAACGGTGACACAAGTCAGCCACTTAGGGAATACAGAATGACTGTACACATATTCGGGGCAACATCCTCACCAAGTTGTGCGAGTTTCGCCCTAAGACAGACTGCAGAAGACTTCAAAGACTTCTTCTCCAGAGAAACAATGGAAACAATAAAGTGCAATTTTTATGTCGATGATTGTTTAAAGAGTGTAACGACTGAAGCTGATGCTATCATGATGTGTAAGGAGCTTGAATCCGCATGTGCAATGGGAGGCTTTCGCTTGCGCAAATGGATCAGCAACAGTAGAAATGTTCTCATGTCCATCCCACAGGCAGACCGAGCAAAAGAGGTCAAAGACCTTGACCTAGAATCCAGTGATTTACCTGTGGAGAGAAGTCTCGGCATCCAGTGGCATGTAGAAAGGGACCAACTTACCTTTGCTGTGAGCCTCAAAGACCAGCCATGTACTAGAAGAGGAATATTGTCAATTATAGCTTCTGTTTATGATCCTCTTGGCTTTATTTGTCCTTTCGTTCTTACAGCTAAAAGCATCCTGCAGGACTTGTGCAGGCAGAATTATGCCTGGGACAAAGAGCTACAAGCGCACTACGTCCAGATGTGGCAGGAATGGCTGACAGGACTGAGTCACATCAGAGAGCTCGTAGTCAGCAGATGTATGAAGCCCATGAACTTTGGTCAGGTAACATCTGCCCAACTACATCACTTCAGTGATGCTTCAGAAGGTGGCTATGGATGTGTATCATATCTTCGTCTTGAGAATGCAGAAGAGAATGTGCATATCTCCTTCTTAATGGGGAAGGCGCGTGTCGCACCCCTGAAGCACATGACCATGCCAAGATTAGAACTTACTGCAGCAGTGCTTGCGGTGCGTATGGATAAGCTCATCAAAACAGAGTTGCAGCTTATACTTGAGAGTTCCGTATTTTGGTCTGATAGTACATCAGTGCTGAAATACATTAAAAATGAAAACAAAAGATTCAAGACCTTTGTAGCCAATAGGGTGAGCACAATAAGAGAACTTACAAAGGTACAGCAATGGAGACACATTGGCACTAAACTCAACCCAGCGGACTGTGCATCTCGTGGGTTAAGGGCTAGTGCACTACTTCACTCCACCACTTGGCTTGATGGTCCAGACTTTCTTAAGTTGCAAGAATGTGAATGGCCCAATTCTGACTTCGTCCCACAACAGTGTGGTGATGACGATGTGGAAGTGAAAAGAGATGTTGTCGTTATGGCAACAATAGCTAATGAGCAGAATCCTACTCATGTATTCATACAGTATCATTCAAAATGGAGTAAGCTTCTCAGAGCAGTTGCATGGATGCTGAAGCTGAAAAATGTGCTCTTGCACTTAAGTCAGAAAAGAAAAGAAATGATGCTGAATGTGAATGTTAAAGATTCTGATGAAAGTAAACCACGTCAAATGAAAGAACAAATGCAAGTGAGTAAAAAATGCATTAATGTACAGCCCATCTCTTTGGATGATCTGAAAACAGCAGAACATGCCGTCATACAATTTGCTCAAATTGAATGTTACTCTGAAGAAATAGAAACCTTGCAAAAGGGTGACACTTACGTCAGTCGTCAGAGCACAATTCGTAAGCTGGATCCTTTGCTAAAAGGTGGACTACTTCACACTGGAGGAAGATTAAGCAGAATGGCTATGCCAGAGGACCAAAAACACCCTGTGATCCTTCCAAAACACCATCACGTGTCCAAGCTTGTGTTGAAACAAGTTCATGAACAGTTAGGCCACTGTGGAAGAAATCATATGTTGTCCAAACTGCGGCAGCGCTATTGGATTCCGGCAGCAAATGCTCTTGCTAGAAAGATATGCTCTGAATGTGTCCTATGCAAACGCCAACATTCGAACCTTGGTGAGCAAAAGATGGCAGACCTCCCGAAAGAAAGACTAACACCAGACTTGCCACCTTTCAGCTTTGTTGGTGCTGATTACTTTGGCCCAATCACAGTGAAGAGGGGTCGTAGTGATGTGAAAAGATACGGTGTAATTTTTACATGTTTCACTACAAGGGCAGTCCACTTGGAAATTGCTTATTCACTGAATACAGATTCATGCATTCATGCTATTCGCAGATTTATAAGCAGACGGGGTCAGGTGACGCAAATACGATCTGACAATGGCACGAATTTAACATCAGCTGACAAGGAGCTAAAGAATGCAGTTAAAGAATGGAACCAAAGTAACAAACTGAAAGTTGCCCTGCAACAGAAAGGAATAAAATGGACTTACAACCCACCAGCCGCTTCGCACTTTGGAGGAATATGGGAGAGAATTATAAAGCAAGTCAAACAAATACTCTTGTCCATTACCAGAGAACAGACATTGGATGATGAATCCTTGCACACTTTCATGTGTGAGGTAGAATCTATTCTCAACAGCCGCCCACTTACCACAGTATCAGACAACCCAACTGACCTTGAGCCTCTCACCCCAAATCACCTTTTGTTGCTTAAAGGCCAGCCCGTATTACCCCCAGGTTTATTTCACAAGTCAGAACTCTACAGTAGGAAAAGATGGAAGCAGGTACAATATTTAGCCGATTTATTTTGGAAAAGATGGGTTCGAGAGTATCTTCCCAGTTTGCAAGAGAGACAGAAATGGTTCAAGCAAAAGAGAAATTATATGTGTGGAGACATTGTTTTAGTTGCAGATCCTAATGCACCAAGGGGATCTTGGATGTTAGGTAGAGTGGTTGATGCACACAAGGACTCAAAGGGAGTTGTTCGTAGTGTAACTTTGAAAACAAAAACAAGTGTTGTTGATCGTCCAATAGCAAAGCTGTGTTTATTGCTGGAAAACAACGTGTGAATATGTAAATATGAATGTTTATGTGATTTGAATTAATGCACACACGTACACTGATATCTTGTGCATTCACATGGACTATGTGCCACATAAGGACTGCCATCTGCAGCGTACTTACATGCGTACACATGCACATACACTACATACACACATGGACAAATTGACTCTTGTATAAGCAGTGCCTCTTATGGTGCGATGGACTTTATGGACTTAAATTGAATTTTTGTAAAAAAAAAAAGGAAAAAAAAAAAGGACTTGTGTTGAATAACAATGTACTACACTGATGTTTAATGTCGTTCCGATCTATGATTATGGATTGAGAGAAATGTATGGCTCCATATTATTATTTTAGTTTATTATTGTACCTTACCTGGTAGCAATAAGGGGGGCGATGTGTAGGAGCCATTATTTGGTTACTTGTGATGATGACACCTGCTGGCCGATCTATATATTGTTGTAGCTTCTATTGTGGCGCACTAAGGGTTAATTGGCCCGAGTGGTTCACCGGTGGCTCACGCACCTGTGTTAATTAGCTGAAGACAAAGGACTGTGGGCAGAACAGTGTGGAAATGTTTGGAGACGCCAGCAGGAAAATGGTTTTTCAATTGATATGTTGATATGTTGATATGTTGATACGTTTATAGTTTGAGTTATTTTTGATGAATCGACCGATTTACTTTGTAAAGAGCTTAATTAAACACGGAGTTTAATTTACCTTTGTTTGAAGGAGTTTTATTTTGGAATCTATTGAAACCCCTGAGGCGTCAAGATGAAGTGACTTAATGGAAGGCACTACACACACTGTGTGTGTGTGTGTGTGTGTGTGTGTCAATCAATGAATCTTCTTCAATAGCCGTTAAAGATGTTTTGTCGTGTTTTATGCTGTATGACGTTGATACTTTACTCACTAACTAACGATGACGGTAAAGAAAGAGACCAGAATAGCATTCTGTGTGTTCAAACACCCATAACCCTGCACAACACACACACACACACACACACACACACACACACACACACACACACACACACACACACACACACACACACACACACACACACACACACACACACACACACACGTGCCTTATCCGAGCTGGTCTGAGACTGATTGTGATTCATGCTTGTGACACACAACACACCCACAAGTAAACACGTTCAGAGTGTGTATGTGTATGTGTATGTGTGTGTGTGTGTGTGTGTGTGTGTGTGTATGTGTGTGTGTGTGTGTGTTCGCTCATCAGATCCGGGCTTTTTAACCTAAAAATATTTGTCTTAATGAAGGACTCCTTCAAAGCGCTGTGAAGGAGTGCCGGAGTCCCAGCCTGTTAGTGCCTTGCTCACTGACGGGGTTTTAACCAAATACTTTTTATTTTTTTACCTCACAAATATATTACCGTGGGGGAGGAGGGGGGGACTAATTGCCCTAACGATCAGTGGATGGGCGTGCACATGTACGAGAGAGAGAGAGAGAGAGAGAGAGAGAGAGAGAGAGACATCCACTGTAATGTCCCATGTCCCCAGGCTAATTACTGTATAGAGTTGTTCTTACCCAGGGGACTCACTTGAACCTTTCTACACCTCCTAAATAATAGCCCTTCTAATCTCTATATAATTGGTAGGGGAGCAACACGGACTGACTGGGAGTGGAGGAGGGAGGGGGAGGAGGGGGGAGGAGGGAGGAGAGGGGGGAGGAGGGGGAGAGGGAGAGGAGGGGGAGAGGGAGGGAGAGGGGGAGGAGGGGGGAGAGGGGGGAGGAGGGAGGGGGGAGAGGGGGGAGGAGGGGAGGGATATAGATCCTAATAGCCGTCTTTAAATTGAACTCTCCACCGCTGTTCTATCTGATCGTAGGGGTGTGTGTGTGTGTGTGTGTGTGTGTGTGTGTGTGTGTGTGTATGTGCGTGTTTGTTTGCTGATACATGCAGTGCTTTCCAGTTTTTGTTATCATTTATTGAGATGTTATCCACACACACACACACACACACACACACACACACACACACACACACACACACACACACACACACACACACACAGTCACTGGAATCTTGAATACATACACACACATGTATGTAAAGAAACACACACACGTAGACAAAAACATATAACGTAGACACACACATACGCAAACACACACACACACACACACACACACACACCCACACACACACACACACACCCGTTGTGATCTTTCTCCTTGTCTCCTTGTCTCCTTGTCTCCTAAGTGCTGGAGGCCACATGGTGACAGCAGGGGGACCTGCCCTATTTCACATGGAGGTAGAAGTTAATGACTGTTTACACGCAGTCTGTTTGCTCCTAGTTGGTTTGTCTCTGTTCTGTGTGGGAGGGGAGAGAGAGAGAGAGAGAGAGAGAGAGAGAGAGAGAGAGAGAGAGAGAGAGAGAGAGAGAGAGAGAGAGAGAGAGCCCTGCATCAACAAATGCTCCACTTAATTGAGGCTATGATTTATGAGCAGGAAGGGACACATCACAACAAGCCGCCGAGGTATTAAAAAACATCTGACATAAGCTGTTATTATGAGAACCGCACACACACACGCACACACACACGCACACACACATACTGTATGCCTCGCCTTTCTCTCTCTCGCCTCTCTCTCTCTCTCTCTGGGATCAATGACAGTTTCAACACTGACACTGAACTGGTATGAGTCAGGCCCTGCTGGTAGGAGGATGAGGAGGAGGAGGAGGAGGAGGAGGAGGAGGAGGAGGAGGAGGAGCTCCGCAAAACAGGAAGTGAGGACGAAGACACAGTGAAAAATTTATAGAAGCCAGTGGTGTCTTACCTGAGTCAGGGGCGAGCCAGCAACGGGTTGTCAGAACACATGTGAGAGAGAGAGAGAGCGAGAGAGCGAGAGAGAGAGAGAGAGAGAGAGGCTTGTTAGAATAGAATAACACAAACACAATTACATACATAAATGCATAAAGCGATTTACAGAGCAGTGATAATGCAACACACCCCAATGTAAACGCTACATCAATACAGCACATGGTTTATATAATAGATATCCCCTTCTCCACCAGGACCACAACCACACAACATACAACCTAACTAATGTGCATAGCAAAGCAAAAACACCCACACACACGCAGATACAAACACACACACAAGCACACCAACACACACATGCAGACACACACACAAGCACACCAACACACACATGCAGACACACACACATGCAGACACACACACACACACACACACACACACACACACACACACACACACACACCATAGATGAAAGATGAATAGAGGATGCTACTTCACGGTGAACAATTGTCCCTGATGCCCCCTCTGCTCCTCCACCCTCTCTCTCTCCCAGGTACCTCCACACCAGGGGCCCCAGAGGGGAGCAGCTCCTCCACCCTCTCTCTCTCCCAGGTACCTCCACACCAGGGGCCCCAGGAGCAGCTCCTCCACCCTCTCTCTCTCCCAGGTACCTCCACACCAGGGGCCCCAGGAGCAGCTCCTCCACCCTCTCGCTCTCCCAGGTACCTCCACACCAGGGGCCCCAGGAGCAGCTCCTCCACCCTCTCTCTCTCCCAGGTACCTCCACACCAGGGGCCCCAGGAGCAGCTCCTCCACCCTCTCTCTCTCCCAGGTACCTCCACACCAGGGGCCCAGGAGCAGCTCCTCCACCCTCTCTCTCTCCCAGGTACCTCCACACCAGGGACCCCAGGAGCAGCTCCTCCACCCTCTCTCTCTCCCAGGTACCTCCACACCAGGGGCACCAGGAGCAGCTCCTCCACCCTCTCTCTCTCCCAGGTACCTCCACACCAGGGGCCCTAGAGGGGAGCAGCTCCTCCACCCTCTCTCTCTCCCAGGTACCTCCACACCAGGGGCCCCAGGAGCAGCTCCTCCACCCTCTCTCTCTCCCAGGTACCTCCACACCAGGGGCCCAGGAGCAGCTCCTCCACCCTCTCTCTCTCCCAGGTACCTCCACACCAGGGGCCCCAGGAGCAGCTCCTCCACCCTCTCTCTCTCCCAGGTACATCCACACCAGGGGCCCCAGGAGCAGCTCCTCCACCCTCTCTCTCTCCCAGGTACCTCCACACCAGGGGCCCCAGGAGCAGCTCCTCCACCCTCTCTCTCTCCCAGGTACCTCCACACCAGGGGCCCCAGGAGCAGCTCCTCCACCCTCGGTTATTCAGCAAAACAACACCGCCGTGAATTATTAACAACCGCTGATTGCCCAGCAGAACTCCAGCCGGTCTATTGGAACACTACACTCTCTCTCCGTCACCACTTTAAAAAAGTATAGACAAAGGAAATGGGTTCCAGTAAATTGACAGTATACTGTATATGTTTACTCATATTAAACTATTACAATTTTAATTTTAATTTCTTTATTTTTAATAATTCATATTTTCAATTGCTGTTATTTGTAAAATGATTGACTGTGAGGATTGCTACATAACACAATTTTGTTGGACTTGATGACAATAAAGGCTTTCTGATGTTTTGACTACTGTTTGTTTGATTGTTTGTTTGTTTGCAAGATAACTAAACAAGATCTCTCTCTCTCTCTCTCTCTCTCTCTCTCTCTCTCTCTCTCTCTCTCTCTCTCTCTCTCTCTCTCTCTCTCTCTCTCTCTCTCTCTCTCTCTCTCTCTCTCTCTCTCTCTCTCTCTCTCTCTCTCTCTCTCTCTCTCTCTCTCTCTCTCTCTCTCTCTCTCTATCTCTCTCTCTCTCTCGCACTGTATTCATGATGCTGCTTCACTACTGGCACTTCACAACTCAACACATGTACATATCATTCTTTAGTGACTTTATTGTTCTTTTTATTGTTCTTTTTACTGTGAACAGTATTGTTATAGTATAGTGTTGCATAGTATAAGTATAGTACATAGTATAATGTCTCTCTCTCCCTCCCTCTCCCCCCCCTCTACCCCCCTCTCCCCGCCTCTCCAGCCCGGGACAGAGGACTAATGGAGGGGCGAGCGTGACTTTTATTAGCTGTGAAGTCGTAGGGGATATCAAATATTAAACCTTCATTACGGCGTAGCCCCGCTTGTCGTATCTTGTCGTGTCGCACAGCACTGCCACTTAGGGCCGCAAGTCAGCAGTGTGTGTGTGTGTACATGTGTGTGTGTACCTGTGTGTATGTCTGTGTGTGTGTGGGTGTGTGGGGGTGCATGTGTGTGTGTGTGTGTGTGTGTGTTTGTGCGTGTGTGTGTGTGTGTACCAGTCAGTGTATTTATCAGCAGGCAACAAGAGGACTGCCATGTCTTTGTTAATAATTCATGCTGCCGTATTGAAACAACAACGGTTGTTTTTTAGGTATTTTTATAAATGTTTCAGAAAAGGTTTCAGAGCAGCAGCCGGGGGGATTGGAGAGAGAGAGAGAGAGAGAGATAGAGATTGTGAGCGACATAGAGAGAGAGAATGTGAGTGACAGAGAGAGAGAGGGAGTGGGAAAGTGTGTGATAGAGAGAGAGGAAGAGAGAGAGACGTTATCACACATGGCTTTGACCAAATTACACTTCCATCAGAATTAACATCACAATCCCACAGCGTGAGAATAGAGCAGCGGATTCTGATACAATAGGGGTCGGGGTGGAGTGAGATTGAGGGCGATATGGACGAGGAGGAGGAGGAGGAGGAGAAGGAGAAAGAGGGTGGTGTTAGGGTCAGGGAGACGAGCCGTCCCTGCAGTTGGAGCGACAGCTCTGATGACCTCTGATAGACCCCTCTGAACGGGGAACGACACTGTCTCTCCATCCCATCCGTCCAAACATAGAGACACCCCGGTGAGATGGTCCAGGGACCCCCTGTACCTCCATCCATCCATACAGTACATACCCAGGTGGTTCTGACCCACCCACCTTCAAGCTGCTTCCTCTGAAGCCCCCTCTGGCCCAATTTAAACCCAGCTAGAGCAGAGATAATGATAATGCTGGCTTTTTATATAGCGCTTTTATCCAAAGCGCTTTACAAGTCATGTCCTCACATTACCCATTCATACACCGACGGCGGGGTCAGCCATGCAAGGAGACAGAG
>JANIIK010003314.1:0-7500 GCA_027704905.1 Muraenolepis orangiensis
AGACACGCAGCACAATGCACACATGAGACACGCAGCACAACGCACACATGAGACACGCAGCACAATGCACACAATGCACACAAAGCACACTGAATAATGTCCCGTCTAACTAGTGATCTAAAGTGTTATGCGTCGTCACAGTAACCATTTAGTATGGGAAAAACAGTGATGCAAGAGATGCCTTGTTAAAACTCCAGTTAAAACACTGGACACATTTGCTGCAAGTCCGTCCCTCTTGCTCTATCGCCGATTACGTCTTTCACCGCCGGCAACCACAAACCGAGGCAATCAGGTCAACCTGCGTTTGCCGGGTGAGTCATTTAAATACCGAGAACAGGGAAGTACAGGGCGGCGCCAGCTATCTGTCTTTGGCCTGTCACGTGAACCAGGAGCTGGCAGGTAACCCACTCCCACACGTCATATAGACGGTAAATAGACGGTTAAACTGGTTCTAATGTTCCTATATGTGTATATATCTCTATGTATATGAGTGCTGGAGTAGCGTAGGGCTTGATATAAACATATAATACACATCTAATACTACATGAACTTAACAATGGTCCACCATCAAAGTGTGTCCGTTGGAACAGGCTCCCTGGTGCAGAACTAACTCTTTGAAGCCCTTGGTCAACACTCACTACTCACCTTAGAACGCTGTCCACCGCTTAGTTGGACAAAGGCTGTGATGAGGGTTGTTTAACTCAGCGCTTAGTTGCCTAAGACACGAAAACACTGCACACATGAGACACGCAGCCCAATGCACACATGAGACACGCAGCACAATGCACACATGAGACACGCAGCACAACGCACACATGAGACACGCAGCACAACGCACACATGAGACACGCAGCACAACGCACACATGAGACACGCAGCACAATGCACACATGAGACACGCAGCACAACGCACACATGAGACACGCAGCACAATGCACACATGAGACACGCAGCACAACGCACACATGAGACACGCAGCACAACGCACACATGAGACACGCAGCACAATGCACACATGAGACACGCAGCACAACGCACACATGAGACACGCAGCACAACGCACACATGAGACACGCAGCACAACGCACACATGAGACACGCAGCACAATGCACACATGAGACACGCAGCACAATGCACACATGAGACACGCAGCACAACGCACACATGAGACACGCAGCACAATGCACACATGAGACACGCAGCACAACGCACACATGAGACACGCAGCACAATGCACACATGAGACACGCAGCACAATGCACACATGAGACACGCAGCACAATGCACACATGAGACACGCAGCACAATGCACACATGAGACACGCAGCACAATGCACACATGAGACACGCAGCACAACGCACACATGAGACACGCAGCACAATGCACACATGAGACACGCAGCACAACGCACACATGAGACACGCAGCACAATGCACACATGAGACACGCAGCACAACGCACACATGAGACACGCAGCACAATGCACACATGAGACACGCAGCACAACGCACACATGAGACACGCAGCACAATGCACACATGAGACACGCAGCACAACGCACACATGAGACACGCAGCACAATGCACACATGAGACACGCAGCACAACGCACACATGAGACACGCAGCACAACGCACACATGAGACACGCAGCACAATGCACACATGAGACACGCAGCACAATGCACACATGAGACACGCAGCACAATGCACACATGAGACACGCAGCACAACGCACACATGAGACACGCAGCACAATGCACACATGAGACACGCAGCACAATGCACACATGAGACACGCAGCACAATGCACACATGAGACACGCAGCACAATGCACACATGAGACACGCAGCACAATGCACACAATGCACACAAAGCACACTGAATAATGTCCCGTCTAACTAGTGATCTAAAGTGTTATGCGTCGTCACAGTAACCATTTAGTATGGGAAAAACAGTGATGCAAGAGATGCCTTGTTAGAACTCCAGTTAAAACACTGGACACATTTGTTGCAAGTCCGTCCCTCTTGCTCTATCGCCGATTACGTCTTTCACCGCCGGCAACCACAAACCGAGGCAATCAGGTCAACCTGCGTTTGCCGGGTGAGTCATTTAAATACCGAGAACAGGGAAGTACAGGGCGGCGCCAGCTACCTGTCTTTGGCCTGTCACGTGAACCAGGAGCTGGCAGGTAACCCACTCCCACACGTCACATAGACGGTAAATAGACGGTTAAACTGGTTCTAATGTTCCTATATGTGTATATATCTCTATGTATATGAGTGATGGAGTAGCGTAGGGCTTGATATAAACATATAATACACATCTAATACTACATGAACTTAACAATGGTCCACCATCAAAGTGTGTCCGTTGGAACAGGCTCCCTGGTGCAGAACTAACTCTTTGAAGCCCTTGGTCAACACTCACTACTCACCTTAGAACGCTGTCCACCGCTTAGTTGGACAAAGGCTGTGATGAGGGTTGTTTAACTCAGTGCTTTGTTGCCTAAGACACGAAAAGACACGTCATACTTATTTATCGAGTTGTCTCAAATGAACGAACACACACACACACACACACACACACACACACACACACACACTTCTTTCTTGAAAATTTCTTGAAAAACCTCCATTTCCTTAGCTACCATTGATGCCTCAGACAGAATAGCATCCCATCCATTTCTGAGAGTCTGCATCTCATCTCTTAGTGCAGCAACATTACCTGCCTCCACCTCTATTGACATTTTCCCTGACTGGAGTATCACATTTCTGTCATCAATAGATTGCAATACTTTCACCCAAATGGTGAGAAGGACAATGGCATCAAATGACATGAGGTAGTTCCTCCACCAACAGCTTCAGATCTGGCCTCAGCTGTGAGACTGCATGAGCTCAGTATGGTAGCAAGGGCTTCAATGACACCAGGTAGGTGTTTTGCTACAGGTTTCACAGCATCAATTCTGGCACTCCAGCGAGTGTCAGATAGCCGATGTACAGAGCAACCTGTTTTCTTTTTGTATATAGACCAACGAGATGGACTGGCACTTACACATGTGTAGAGGCAGTTAATGTAACCAAAGAAGTTGGACACTTCAGGGCTGGATTCTGCAGCATGCACGCCTACCAGATTCAACGTGTGGGAGGCACAAGGTGAGAAAGTAGCAAGATTATTCTTTTTCAGTATTTGGGCTTGGACTCCCTTGATTTTCCCTGACATATTGGCCCCATTATCATACCCTTGCCCCCTGCAAATCACTAATGTCTATCCCTAGATCCAGAAGCACACTCTCCATCATCCCTGCTATTTCACATCCTGTTTTTCCGTTGAATTCTTTGAATTCAATAAATCTTTCAGTGATCTCCCATTGGCCTGTGTCTTCATTATAATGTACATATCTTATGAGCACAACATTTTGCTCGGTGTGGGAAATGTCAGGCGTTGCATCACAAATTATTCCATAGTATATGGCATCCTCCCTTTCCGTCAGAATGGTTTTTAAAACCTTTCCCCCACACAATTCAATAAACTCGTTCTGGATGTCTGGGCTCAGATAATGAGTTAGCTGGCTTCCTTTTTTGGATGTCCTGATTTTGTCTAAGTGGTCTTTCAAGAGTGGATCATATCGTGACAAAAGTTCTAGCGTACCTACAAAATTTCCATTGTGGACATCGCCCAAAGCATGCGTTTTACCTCGGAAAGCTAAATTCCTCGTTGCTAAGTGCAGAGTGACATCAAGGAGTCTCTGCAAGATAGCTTTGTTTTTCTCAATTTCAAACTGTAGCTCTCTCTGCAACTGATGATCAACGCCACATGCAGTCATAACCCAACACTGGAGGTTTTTCCATCGCAAATAACAGTCCCTGTGATTCCTACTTGTTTCATGGCTTGGGAATTGATCATACATGCGACGCCACTCGACGTCACACATCTTGTATCCCTGGTCACTACTCAAAGCACTAAGAGAGGGTATTTTTTGCTCCTTGGAGAAAAGAACACATGTTATGCAGAACAGTGCATTTGCACTTTCACTGTGAATCAACCAGTTCCTTTTCACTTTCCCCCTACCCTTATCTGCTTTGGTGTATTTCAAGTCATCTGGAAATGGCTTTCCCTTTGAATCATGTGGAAATTCTTGATCTGTTTCTCGCCTTGCTCATTTCTTTACAATAGTTGCCCTGTCCCTGTCACTCATCCTAGCTGGGAACAACCCTGGGTCAAGTGAGAGCAGATCTTCTACCTCAGACACCACCACAGGTGGCTCAGTATCTCCTGTGTGGGAGCCTCACTTCGTCCCTGACATTGACCGTCCATAGCTGCTTCCTCCTCATCTGTGCTGCTTTCATGGTCCTCCACTTCTTCTGGTACTTCTGCCTCTTCACCTCTGCTCTCATTGGCTGCCTTGCTCGAGGGCCCTGGCTCTAGAGTATCCATACGGTACATCATTTATAAAATGCCCTATAATAGTAATAACACAGTACAGCTCGAGCTATCTCTTAATTGTTATAATAATAATAATAATAATAATTTTTATAGATCTTTTCCAATTGCTCAAATCTAGCTGTAGCTACTGTAACAACCTCAATTTAATGTGCCAGTGGTCAATGGTATTGCAATTCCTGGAAGAACTAGAGTAACTAAATGTGAATATTACCTAAAGTTGTATTCAATGCATGGTATGCATTTTTATAATATTTAAAATCTGTTTGTTAACCCAAGCCCTGCTGCTTTACCTCCCTCTCCTTCAGCTGGGAAGTGGCCTGAGGGAAGGGTTAGTGATCCTGAAGCCCATCTGTGCATCAGAGCAGATGGGATGTGTCTGATATTTCCATTACCTGTAACTCTTGGGTCTCTTTCTCTCCTTCTCTGCCTCCTCCCTGAGTCTGCACTGTCACCACATCATTCTACACAGGAGAGCAATACACGTATGAATACACTCAACTGGGTTGAATACATGACACACACACACACACACACACACACACACACACACACACACACACACACACACACACACACACACACACACACACACACACACACACACACACACACACACACACACACACACACACACACAGTGTTAGTGAGGTAATTTAGTTAGGGCTAGTGCATATCTATTTACCGGTTTTACAGGATGGTGCATCGATCAGGACAGAAGGAAGGTGAGGAGATGTATATTTCCTTTTGTGGAATTCTTGTCCATCAGGGTTTATTTTCTTTCTGCCAATATCCAGTTGTCATCACATTTAGCTGGAATAACAATAGTTGCCATTAGTTATTTGATAAGGTGTAAAGCAATTCACGGCTGAAGCATAAACAAGAACTGTCATACATAAGCATATATATAATGATACAAATGAACACAAATTATATCATATATATATAAATATGAGTAAGTTAACTCAAGTTAACTTACTTGGTAAGTTAACTCAATCAGGAAATATCACGTTAACCTCTTCCAATCGATCACTGAACAGCCGAATTTGCGATCTATTTAACAGGTGAAACGATAAACTGCGGGCACTTACTTTTATATCATTGACTTCTAACAATCTGAATCTTACAGGATGGATCCCACATAAATGAAATAATTATTCAAGTTAACGTTCACTTTCAACGAGTGTGTCTAACGGACTGAACTTCAACTCTCTCTAACTACTACCTTCACACTCGCGAGCCACACACACAACAAGACAACCGGCGTCTTAAAGGGACAGTCTCCTAAATCTAGCTCCGCTTGCTCCATTGCTCAGGCGCCCACGTGCATGGACTGAACCATGCAGTGAATGAAGGGAGGGGTGCTCATTCTGTCAAACAGAGGAACAAGCACTTGTTTGTTTCTTTTGTGACGTTTTTTTTTTTGTTGAGTCATCTACATTAACTTACTTTAGGATAATAATAAAACCATATTAATAAAAAGATAATAATAATGTTCTCTGGGCCCCCCCCCAGTGCTGGGCCCTTGGAATCATCCTAACCTCCGCCCCCCCCCCCCCTACGCCCCTGACTACTACTACTAACACTACTGATACTACTACTACTACTAACAACTATTACTATTACTACTAATACACTACTACTACTACTACTACTACTACTCGAATTCTACTACTACTACTACTACTACTACTACTACTGTAACTGCCTCTGTGTTCAGTTTGAGTTTTTGGTTCCTACCAGTTTTTGGTTCCTACCTAAATGCTGTAGAGTAAGAGCGGAACTAAGGGTTGAAGCGCACAGTGTTCCGGGGACGTTTTATGCCGACGCACACGCGTGTAGAAATCTCTATATAAGAGAAAGTTCCGTCACAGTTAGTCAGTTCGATCGATCAGCTCAGTCAGTGAAGTTCCATAATTTCCTCTCTTATTGCATGCAGCCAATAAGGTACGTTTGGTGTTGTGGTTGTTAGCTGCGTGTAAGCTCAAGCCAGGTAGCTAAAGTGCTAACGAAATGTTTGCTAAGTGAGTTTATTGTTATTATTATTGCAGAAGGATTTAATGTGTTTTGTAGGTTAAGTTCATTTTGGGTAACAATATTGTAAAGACATGTGACACTAAGAGACGAAGTAGAATTAATATGAATGTATGTTGTTATTGTTTGATCTGTGATTTATTGTATTTCATGTGTGTGTTTCACAGTTCTCACGGTTTGGATTGAATAAATCCTATCAGTATCATAAAGAACGCATAGCTGTCATCATTGCATGAGAGGGAGTTACAGTGAGAACTTACTGCTCCATAAGACAGCATCAGAAAGCAGTGAGTAACAACATTAAACCAAGTAAAGATGTCTGAGAGTGGCAGCCAGCGTGTGGTTGTTGTGGATGTACATTGCACAGACATGCAGGCACAAGCACCTGACAAAGAGGGTGCAAATGAAGACAGCACAACCGTGCAACCACAAAGGGAAGAAGGCACAATAGTTAGCAACCCCGCTTCCTCAGAAGAGCCACGAAGAGGCCAAAGAGTCCGCATGTTGACGGAAAAGGGTCAAGAACTGCATGATGAGCAAATAAGAAAAGTTGCACATCGTTTCAGTGTGGGCTATGAGAAGTGGAAAAATGTTGCTAAAGAAGCTAACCAAGCGCTGTGTGCACCGAGCTCAGACGACCAGCTGGATGGACACGTCACTAAAGTATGCAGTGCCTCTAAGAGTCTGAATGAGGTTTATGACGATTGGAAGCGCATTGAGGTGCCTGACCATAATACACGTCGCAGAGTCGACACCTGTGAATCAGTAACAAAGAAGATTTGTAATAATGCAATGGACCTTTTAGACACAAGAAAGGCTAAAGGTCGAATGCATGAAGAACAATTCATGGAAGAGATAGTGTCTGTAGCCTCAGGCAAGACAGGCACCAGCTCTCGCCACACTAAATTCTCCTCTGCAAGCAGAACAAGTGCAGCGGCTGAGATTGCTGCTAACCAAGCCACCCTAAAGGTTCTGCTAGAGCAAGAGCGTCATATTGAAGAACTTCAAAGACTTGAAGCTGA
>JANIIK010003315.1:2500-7500 GCA_027704905.1 Muraenolepis orangiensis
TATTCGGATAGGAGTTGGAGTGTGTGTGGGGTGAGGACCATTGCTCCTAGTCACACACACATCACATATGCTATTCGGGCAGGAGTTGGAGTGTGTGTGGGGTTCAGGACTGGTGCTCCTAGTCACACACACATCCGAAATTGAGTGCCTATATTCGGATAGGAGTTGGAGTGTGTGTGGGGTGAGGACCGTTGCTCCTAGTCACACACACATCCGAAATTGAGTGCCTATATTCGGATAGGAGTTGGAGTGTGTGTGGGGTCCAGGACTGGTGCTCCTAGTCACACACACATCCGACATTGAGTGCCTATATTCGAATAGGAGTTGGAGTGTGTGTGGGGTCAGGACCAGTGCTTTTCATACGCTTATGGTGCTTAAACATCTAAAATGAATAAAAATAATATGATTTCATGTGTTTCTAGCTCAATGGGGAATTGCACTGCCTCCCCCAGCTAAAAATACGAATAAAAAGCATTAAAACGAATTAAAAACGTTAAAAAAAAATAAAATAAGAAAAATTAACATGGGTCAAAATATTGAAAATAATAAAATAGGCCTATATTCGGATAGGTGTTGGAGTGTGTGTGGGGTCAGGACCAGTGCATTTCATACGCTTATGGTGCTTAAACATCTAAAATGAATAAAAAATATGAATCCATGTGTTTCTAGCTCAATGGGGAATTGCACTGCCTCCCCCAGCTAAAAATACGAATAAAAAGCATTAAAACAAATTAAAAACGTTAAAAAAAAATATATAAGAAAAATTAACATGGGTCAAAATATTGAAAATAATAAAATAGGCCTATATTCGGATAGGTGTTGGAGTGTGTGTGGGGTCAGGACCAGTGCATTTCATATGCTTATGGTGCTTAAACATCTAAAATGAATAAAAAAATATGAATCCATGTGTTTCTAGCTCAATGGGGAATTGCACTGCCTCCCCCAGCTAAAAATACGAATAAAAAGCATTAAAACGAATTAAAAACGTTAAAAAAAAAAAATAAGAAAAATTAACATGGGTCAAAATATTGAAAATAATAAAATAGGCCTATATTCGGATAGGTGTTGGAGTGTGTGTGGGGTCAGGACCAGTGCATTTCATACGCTTATGGTGCTTAAACATCTAAAATGAATAAAAAATATGAATCCATGTGTTTCTAGCTCAATGGGGAATTGCACTGCCTCCCCCAGCTAAAAATACGAATAAAAAGCATTAAAACGAATTAAAAACGTTAAAAAAAAATAAATAAGAAAAATTCATATGGGTCAAAATATTGAAAATAATAAAATAGGCCATCAGCCAGGCCTATTTTATGGTTTCCCCCATGTCAGTTTGGACCACCATGGGTTCGTTCTGAAACGGGAGCACCATGGGTGGGGGAAACCATAAAATAGGCCATCGCCCAGGCCTATTTTATGGTTTCCCCCATGTCAGTTTGGACCACCATGGGTTCGTTCTGAAACGGGAGCACCATGGGTGGGGGAAACCATAAAATAGGCCATCCGCCAGGCCTATTTTATGGTTTCCCCCATGCCGTTTGGACCACCATGGGTTCGTTCTGAAACGGGAGCACCATGGGTGGGGAAACCAGAAAATAGGCCATCGCCCAGGCCTATTTTATGGTTTCCCCCATGCCGTTTGGACCACCATGGTTCGTTCTGAACGGGCACCATGGGTGGGGGAAACCATAAAATAGGCCATCGCCCAGGCCTATTTTACTGTTTCCCCCATGCCAGTTTGGACCACCATGGGTCCGTTTCTGGACCACCATGGGTCCGTTTCTGGACCACCATGGGTTCAGTTTGGACCACCATGGGTTCAGTTTTGGACCACCATGGGTTCAGTTTGGACCACCATGGGTTCATTTTGGACCACCATGGGTTCGTTCTTAAACGGGAACACCATGGGTGGGGAAAACATAAATTAGGCCATCGCCCAGGCCTATTTTATGGTTTTCCCCATGCCCGGTTTTGACCCCTGTCTTCGGGGAAACGTTACCGAGCCATGTATGAGAGGGCAGAGGGTCCGACTAGGTGGCTTGATCTCGGACCCGATTGAGCCAACAGTCGGTACCCCTCCGGAGCCCTGGAGGTCCCGTAAATCGGCGGGTGATGGTCGCGACTAGTCCGACGAGGAGGCCTGATCTCGGACCCGATTCAGCCAAGGGTCGGTACCCCTCCGGAGCCCTGGAGGTTTGGACCACCATGGGTTGGGTTTGGACCACCATGGGTCTGGTTTGGACCACCATGGGTCGGGTTTGGACCACCATGGGTCGGTTTTGGACCACCATGGGTCGGTTTTGGACCACCATGGGTCGGGTTTGGACCACCATGGGTCGGTTTTGGACCACCATGGGTCGGTTTTGGACCACCATGGGTCGGGTTTGGACCACCATGGGTTCATTTTGGACCACCATGGGTTCGTTCTTAAACGGGAACACCATGGGTGGGGGAAACCATAAAGTTAGGCCATCGCCCAGGCCTATTTTATGGTTTTCCCCATGCCCGGTTTTGACCCCTGTCTTCGGGGAAACGTTGCCCAGCCATGTATAAGAGGGCTGAGGGTCCGACGAGGAGGCTTGATCTCGGACCCGATTCAGCCAAAGGTCGGTACCCCTCCGGAGCCCTGGAGGTCCCGTAAATCAGCGGGTGATGGTCGCGCCTAGTCCGACGAGGAGGCTTGATCTCGGACCCGATTGAGCCAAGGGTCGGTACCCCTCCTGGGGCCCTGGAGGTCCAGTAAATCGGCGTGTGATGGTCACGACTAGTCCGACGAGGAGGCTTGATCTCGGACCCGATTGAGCCAAGGGTCGGTACCCCTCCGGAGCCCTGGAGGTCCCGTAAATCAGCGGGTGATGGTCACGACTAGTCCGACGAGGAGGCTTGATCTCGGACCCGATTGAGCCAAGGGTCGGTACCCCTCCTGGGGCCCTGGAGGTCCCGTAAATCGGCGTGTGATGGTCACGACTAGTCCGACGAGGAGGCTTGATCTCGGACCCGATTGAGCCAAGGGTCGGTACCCCTCCGGAGCCCTGGAGGTCCCGTAAATCAGCGGGTGATGGTCGCGCCTAGTCCGACGAGGAGGCTTGATCTCGGACCCGATTGAGCCAAGGGTCGGTACCCCTCCGGAGCCCTGGAGGTCCCGTAAATCAGCGGGTGATGGTCGCGCCTAGTCCGACGAGGAGGCTTGATCTCGGACCCGATTGAGCCAAGGGTCGGTACCCCTCCGGAGCTCTGGAGGTCCCGTAAATCAGCGGGTGATGGTCGCGCCTAGTCCGACGAGGAGGCTTGATCTCGGACCCGATTGAGCCAAGGGTCGGTACACCTCCGGAGCCCTGGAGGTCCCGTAAATCAGCGGGTGATGGTCGCGCCTAGTCCGACGAGGAGGCTTGATCTCGGACCCGATTGAGCCAAGGGTCGGTACCCCTCCGGAAAAAAATACGAATAAAAAGCATTAAAACGAATTAAAAACGTTAAAAAAAAAAAATAAGAAAAATTAACATGGGTCAAAATATTGAAAATAATAAAATAGGCCTATATTCGGATAGGTGTTGGAGTGTGTGTGGGGTCAGGACCAGTGCATTTCATACGCTTATGGTGCTTAAACATCTAAAATGAATAAAAAAATATGAATCCATGTGTTTCTAGCTCAATGGGGAATTGCACTGCCTCCCCCAGCTAAAAATACGAATAAAAAGCATTAAAACGAATTAAAAACGTTAAAAAAAAATAAATAAGAAAAATTCATATGGGTCAAAATATTGAAAATAATAAAATAGGCCACCAGCCAGGCCTATTTTACGGTTTCCCCCATGTCATTTTGGACCACCATGGGTTCGTTCTGAAACGGGAGCACCATGGGTGGGGGAAACCATAAAATAGGCCATCCGCCAGGCCTATTTTATGGTTTCCCCCATGTCATTTTGGACCACCATGGGTTCGTTCTGAAACGGGAGCACCATGGGTGGGGAAACCAGAAAATAGGCCATCGCCCAGGCCTATTTTATGGTTTCCCCCATGTCATTTTGGACCACCATGGGTGGGGGAAACCATAAAATAGGCCATCGCCCAGGCCTATTTTACTGTTTCCCCCATGCCAGTTTGGACCACCATGGGTCCGTTTCTGGACCACCATGGGTCCGTTTCTGGACCACCATGGGTTCAGTTTGGACCACCATGGGTTCATTTTGGACCACCATGGGTTCAGTTTGGACCACCATGGGTTCATTTTGGACCACCATGGGTTCGTTCTTAAACGGGAACACCATGGGTGGGGGAAACCATAAAGTTAGGCCATCGCCCAGGCCTATTTTATGGTTTTCCCCATGCCCGGTTTTGACCCCTGTCTTCGGGGAAACGTTACCGAACCATGTATGAGAGGGCAGAGGGTCCGACTAGGTGGCTTGATCTCGGACCCGATTGAGCCAACGGTCGGTACCCCTCCGGAGCCCTGAGCAAAAGTGTAGGGACCGCGGCGGTTGCGTGGGCCTCAGGGCTCCGTGGACCGGTGCGGCACCCGAGGGGTTTGTCCCCGGAACCCAAGACTAAACAAGTCTCATGAATGTTGTCCAACTCGAAAAAAACAAAAAAAATACAACTCTTAGCGGTGGATCACTCGGCTCGTGCGTCGATGAAGAACGCAGCTAGCTGCGAGAACTAATGTGAATTGCAGGACACATTGATCATCGACATTTCGAACGCACCTTGCGGCCCCGGGTTCCTCCCGGGGCTACGCCTGTCTGAGAGTCGTGATGGCAATCAATCGGAACCAGGGGGGTCCCCCCTCTCTTTCCGCATCTGGGGGTTTTCGCAGGCCTCCGGGCCTTCGTCCCTTTAAGAGCAGACGTCCGCCAGTGGACCCGGTCGAAGGTAAGCGACGCCCGTCGGGCGCGGTCGCCCCCTCGTTCCCCCCCCGTCTCCTCCGCCTGCGGTGACGCCTCCGGGCGCCCATCGTCGTGCGGCCAGGAACCCTCCCGCCCCTCAAAGGGAGCCTCGCAAGG
>JANIIK010003316.1:0-11727 GCA_027704905.1 Muraenolepis orangiensis
CTTCAGCAATCGGACTGCCAATTCAAATCCTAACAACTCCTAATAAGTCCTAACCAAACCCTACCAAATCCTACCAATGGAACTCAATTCCTAACAAAGTCCTAACGAGTCCGAACAAGTCCTAACAGATGGTATGATAGTATTATACATCACATCAATTTCTAGTACAAACGTTATATATAGTACGAGACACCAAATCATGTCCAAATAATGGTTATCAAGACTTTTTTATGCTTTTTTTTATGCCACTATCATAACATTGTCATTCAAGGAGGTCATTTAAGGAGGCCAAGTACTGCAAGGCCATCAAGGAGGCCAGATGATACCACTCTGAAAAACTCCAACATCAGTTCTCAGATGGCCAATCATCCTCTGTCTGGAAGCACCTCCGACCGATCACAAACTACAAACCGAAGTCCCCTCATTCATCTGATGATTCACGCCGTGCCAACGACCTGAACGAGTTCTACTGCAGATTCGAAACACAACGGACTCCCCCTCCCCCCCACACCCATCAACCCCTTGCATCCAACCCCCATCCGCCTCCCCCCACACCCATCAACACCTTCCACCCAACCCCCACCCCCCTCAACACCTTCCACCCAACCCCCACCCCCCTCCCCCCCCACACCCCTCAACACCTTCCACCCAACCCCCACCCCCCTCCCCCCCACACCCCTCAACACCTTCCAACCACCCCCCTCCCCCCCTCCCCCCCACACCCATCAACACCTTCCACCCAACCCCCAACCCCCTCCCCCCTCCCCCCACACCCATCAACACCTTCCACCCAACCCCCAACCCCTGCAGCAATCCAGGCCCCTCCACTGCTGCAAGTAAGATCACCGGACTCAACGACTACCGGCCCGTCGCACTGACCTCTGTAGCCATGAAGTCATTTGATCACATCACTGACGCCTACTGGACCCCCTACATTTTGCCTACAGAGCCAACAGGTCTGTAGATGATAGTGGAGATGGTTGTGGACTTCAGAAAGAGCCCCCCTCCCCCCCATCACCCTACACAACTCCCCGGTTCACACCGTGGACTCCTTCCGCTTCCTGGGCACCATCATCTCCCGGGACCTCGAGTGGGAGCTGAACATCAGCTCCCTGACCAAGAAGGCCCAGCAGAGGCTGTTCTTCCTGCGGCAGCAGAATCAATTCAACATGCCTCAGTCCATGATGGTTCTCTTCTATCTTCACCTTCTCCATCACCACCTGGTTTCCCGCTGCCACTGCAAGAGACAAGTCCAACCTGCGGCGTGTCATATGTTCTGCGGAGAGAGTGATGGGCTGCAACCTGCCTTCCCTCCAGACCCTGCATGACTCCAGGGCCCTGAAGCGGGCCAGAACGATTATGGCCGACCCCTCTCGCCCAGGCCCCAGTCTCTCTGCCCTGCTCTCCTCCGGCAGGAGGCTGCGGGCCACACAACTGTATATGGCAATAAACCACTTTCTGATTCTGATTCATATTACATTACACTATCATACTTTTTCTGGACTTTCTAAACTCATTACAGTTACTGCCCTGTATAGCACACACTGTATGTATGATGCTGCTGCACTACTGGCACTTTAAAATGCATTTTGCACAAACAATATATGTATATATCATTCATCAGTCACTATATTGTTCTTTCGTATTGTTATTTGTATTGTGTACACTATTGTTATATATAATGTTGTATAGTATTAGCATAATACATTGTATAGTATATAGTGTTAATTGTAGGAATTCATACTTCGGGAGGGAATGGGGGATAAGCATTTACTTGCATATGGCAAAGAAAAACATCTTCAATCTTGAATATTGATTGCTATAAACACTGATTTATAATGACGTCATAGCAGAAGAAGTCCTAACCAAATCCTACCAATGGAACTCAAGTCCCAACAAAGTCCCAACAAAGTCCTGAACAAGTCCTAACATGTGGGCGTTACTGTCCTGGTCACGTGAGCTTTGGCCCCGCCTCTTATTTCTAGGAGCCTCGAGCTTTCCGGATCCGATCAGAAAGAAGACGACAAAGACGGCAGATTGAACCGCATCACTCTTACGGTGACTCCGTGATCGACGGCGGAACAAGTAAGTTAGTACATGGTTTTAAGTACATTATTATATTGTTTATTGTAATTGTACAGTATCATTCTACATTCGTTTAGTATAGTTGCTTTGTTTTTATAGTTTAATAGGTTTATATCACGTTAGACTTGAAAGCCAGAAGTACCTGTTAAAAATCGCTGAAGCAGTGTATCCCAAGTTCCGGTTAATGCATTCACCTTGGCATTCACCATGGCGGACTGTTATCGCTGGACAACATCGCTGCATAATCTTCCAAAAGTCGGTCAAGACGATGTGGTTCAACTAGTGAATGAACACTCTACAGTGAAGAAGTCTAAATCCGAATCATACAATTCCCCGACATTGTGTGTTGTGGCTCTATCTGGATATATCGCCATATAACGAAGGTGATTTTGTGTAGGAGCAGAGGTATGTCTATGTATTTAATATAGGCTATTTATTTCATGGATTTTGATTATTTCAATGTACCTTTTTCATTTACGTGTTAATATGTAGTGTGCATATATTGGCTATATATACATGCTGTATATTTTCTAAAAGGGAATGCCTGTTATTCTTGTGAATATGAGTTGTCTTAAAATAAAAGTGCTTGTGACATACCGGCATTGAGTTAAAACCGAAGCCCTACTTGGGACCTGTGCTTTTAATCATATACTTACCCGACATTGTGTGGCTCTATTCGGATGAGAGATGGAGTGTGTGTGGGGGTCAGGACCAGTGCTTTTAATCATACACATACCCAACATTATTAGCCTATTCCGCCCACTTTTCGAGACGTACAGTATATGCTCTCCTTGTCAAAGTGCAAACTGCAGACATACGCGCTACCCCTGAGAACATGAAACGAGGGACCTTCATCCTCCTTATCAGCCTCACACAAGACTTGCGGAGGAGTTTGTCTTGGGGTAAATCGTGTAAACTGAGGTAGGGCTGTCTCTGTTTAGACGTTGAGCAGCCGATACACTACAATAACAGAGAGGAGAGGAGGCGGACACAGTTTGTCACGTATCTGGGGTAACTACCGGAAGTAAGAGTACACTGCTCGGCGATTTTTAAGGCTCCGGAAGCAGGAAGTGTGATATAGGCCTATTATATCATTGTTTGTTTTTGTGTCACGAGCTGCTGGAAGCCTTTCCCTCGGGATATCGATCGATCTTCCTACCTACCTATATGGATATTTAGGAATTTTCAAAATCGTTTTAATTTAAAAGTAGGGCTTGATATTGAAATAGTCGTGTATGTACGTGTTTCCATAGTTGTCCCCTTATAGTGTTGTCCCTGATGTGTTCAGACATGACGGAGCCTGGTGAACCCGTGGTGCGTTGGGCAGGGATCCTGTGCCTGGACGCCGAGGGCAAGTACCGCTTCTTCGGGAAAACAATGACCGACTCATCCAACACGTCATCTCAGGTAAACGGACCATTTCTGCCATATGCAAAATCTATTTGCATATGCTATGAATGAGGTGTTTTAGTGTTAATAGTCTCAATGTGTCTTTTTGCGTTGTATGCTTAGAGACCGGGGCGGCCCATGGCATAGGCGGTATAGGTGGCCGCCTGGGGGGGCGCCGCCGAAAGTTAATTTTTTTGAATTATTATTATTTTTTACGTAAGTGCGCCCTCTGAGTTGCCAGGTCCGCTTACAATACGCAACGTTGGGCTTCTTCTTTTTTTAAGTCGCTCGAGAAAATCACGGGTCGCCTGAAATGAATGAAAGTAAATATGTAGCTCTGACAATCAGTCTTTTTTGGTTAAAGACCTCGAGGTTTTCATGAGATGACATGTCAAGTTTGTTTTTTATCCTTCTTGTTATTGAGGTTATGTGTTATGATGAGAATGATAGGCTAGATGTTTTAAATCTATAGGCAAATTAGGTCATTTATTAGTTAATTTCAACCCATACAAGAGATCACATTCTGTAAGTAAATGTGTATTCATTCTTGCTATTGAGTTTATATGTCATGGTAAATAAGACCTACTGTATGTTTCCATGTTTCAAATTATTTTTTTCTAAAAAGTGGTGTGTGTATAACCTGGGGGGGGGAATCTGGCCTAGGGCTCCAACATTGCCAGGGCCGGCCCTGCTTAGAGACCAATGCATTTTATAATCCAAGGATATTTATTTTCTCATAAATCTCACAAATTCCCAGGAAACCAGTTCTGATGATGTCTCTCCCAGTCCTGTCAGTCCAGCCAGGAGTGAAACCACTGACACCTCTAGTGAACCAGACACATCAACCACTGAGGACGGTTCCTCTAATGGACCCAACACATCAGCTCAGGTGATGTGACTGATGACTTATCACTGGGTTGCGACCCAGGCTTATGTGCTGCTTTCTACAAACGGCACTTTGTATGTAGATATGAATACTATCAGTGTGTGGTTGACTGGGTCACATGTCAATTTACTCTGTATGTAAAATATAGAATGACATTTGTTAAATGCAGCGACACTGAGCCCGAGAACAATTTCCCTAAGGGAAAGTTGATCGTATCGTATTTGTCAATGGTTGCTGTTCATTTTTCAGGATAGCCGACGTGATTCCAGAGGTTTTCCTGGATGGGACGTGGTTGATAACCTGGCAGGGTACCTTGTCAACCTCAACCGCACAATGACCGCATTATCAACCACAGAGATAGCGGAGATTGTGCGGCTGTATTCCACCCTCAGCGATATGGACAAGGCTCCCTCTAAATATATTTTAAAATCAAAGAAGAACACCTTGCCAGGGCCGTGGAGAGCATCCAGGAAGCGTCGTGGCTCTACACCTGGCCAACAAGCAGCTGAAAGGTGAACTGTCCTATAGTGGATGCAATGAATTCAATGTCTATATATACAGTATATATGTCTATATACAGTATATATGTCTATATATATATATATATATATATATATATATATGTCTATATACAGTATATATATATATATATATATATATATATATATATATATGTCTATATATATATATATACAGTATATATATATATGTCTATATATATATACAGTATATATATATGTATATACAGTATATATATATATGTCTATATATATATATATATATAGATATAGATATAGATATAGATATATATCGATATATATATATCGATATATATAGATATATATATATATATCGATATATATATATCGATATGGATATAGATATATATATATACACACACACACATACACACAGTGTATATATATATATGCGCTCACAGCGTTTTAGTAACCTAGTCAAATTGTGTATCATGACTCATACAAAGCCTCAATTAGCGGACTGGAACTGTTTGTTGTATAATATTGATAACGTTGCTCTTTCCTTTACAGACTATTCATGACCCATGGCCAGGCTGCCCAGAGTCCTGATGGCAATCGGATTGCAGAATGTGTTTGCCTCAGGCTTTTAAAAGAGTACAGTCAGTCGCGGAATAGGCCTAAAGACTGCAAGGGCAAAATCTTGCCCATTCCGCAGGCGATTGTACATACGTACAATCGTATCAAACAACTGGTTGAGGACAGCTGGGTGATACAGGACCAGACCAACTTGGTGCTGGTTACCATCAACGACACCACGGTGGCTTGTTGGTGAGATACGTTTTTTGGCTTTCTATATTCACTTTAACAGATGCACTTGAGAAATACAGACATATTTAACTATTTTAACATAACATTACATTTAACCAGGAAGGATTTGATTTAGTTAACATTTTGTATTGTATTTTTCCAGGTGGCATGGAAGACAAAAAATAATAAACTGGGACTCATTGCTGCAAGGAGTACAGCTTCCCCAGAAGCTCTCTGTGGCTGAAGAATGGCTGCTAGAAGCAATAGAGCTCCCTTCTGCAGCTGTGAAGCATGGACATGTTGTGATGGAGTTCCAGGAGCCAGACAATCGGGAGGGCGAGGCAGTGATACGCCCACACCACAGCATCAAAACTGGCTTGGCACAGCACTGTCCTCCTGGGTATGCGTCGCCTGGTTCTTCTGCCTCATCCCAGCAGGGTCATCTGCCACCAGCCCCATCTCCTCCTCCCTGGTCCTCGTACGGGCAGGGTCATCTGCCACCAGCCCCATCTCCTCCTTCCCGGTCCTCGTACGGGCAGGGTCATCTGCCACCAGCCCCATCTCCTCCTCCCTGGTCCTCGTACGGGCCGGGTCATCTGCCACCAGCCCCATCTCCTCCTCCCTGGTCCTCGTACGGGCAGGGTCATCTGCCACCAGCCCCATCTCCTCCTCCCTGGTCCTCGTACGGGCAGGGTCATCTGCCACCAGCCCCATCTCCTCCTCCCTGGTCCTCGTACGGGCAGGGTGATCTGCCACCAGCCCCATCTCCCCCTCCCTGGTCCTCGTACGGGCAGGGTCATCTACCACCCGCCCCATTCCCTGGCTGGTCCTGGCAGCCGCCACCCCCTCCCTCTCAGCAACCATCACCAGCTCCAGTGTCAACACCAATGGCAACAAATCGTCACCGTGAATGGAGACACCAAAAGGCAGCACTCGAAGACCAGGAGCGGGTGGAAAGAGGAGAGCCACCAAAAAAGCGGCAGTGCAAACGGGACTATAATTATAAGTGTCAATTATGTGGTCAATCCAAAAACAAAACCACTGGTCATACCCAGTTGAAGGGAAAGTGGTACTGTCCAGCATCTGGACAAACCGTCAAAGAATGGAAAGACAAGCAATCAACCCTGCAGTAAAAGTTGTCTTTAAGATTGTGTGTCAGTGTTGTTATTTAAGTAAATATGTTCAGTGTGTTCAAATTGGGTAAATGGTCTTCCAGAAACAATAAAAATAATCTGAGAAGCATATGTTTACCTATCTACTTGTTATTTATATGAAAACAAGTACATATGATTTGTAAAAGGTTAAAAGTGAGTGTAATGTAGGAAATCTCTCTACACTTACATTTTGCGCATTTAGCAGACGTTTTTACAAGTAGACTACAAGTACTTTGATAAATAATATCATTTGTTTGATAAAGACAGCAATATATCTCTGAGGTAAATACAGACCTGAATAGAACAAGTTTCCAGCATTCCCAATTGCAGGCCAATAGAAAAATCTTCCCAACTACTAGGATGCCTGCGTAGCGACAGAGTGCATTAACAACATGCTATATACTACACAAAACGCACAGTATGTTCAAAACGGGGCCTAAAAGCACAAATTACAACGAGCATAAGAAGAGCACAGGGATTCTCTCTTCCCCCCCCCCCTTCTGCCTCTCTTCTTCCCCCACTCTAGCAGTACCTTTGCCCCATCTTCGCCGTGTACCCTTCAGCAATCGGACTGCCAATTCAAATCCTAACAACTCCTAATAAGTCCTAACCAAATCCTACCAATGGAACTCAATTCCTAACAAAGTCCTAACGAGTCCGAACAAGTCCTAACAGATGGCATGATAGTATTATACATCACATCAATGACCAGAGTTTCTAGTACAAACGTTATATATAGTACGAGACACCAAATCATGTCCAAATAATGGTTATTAAGACTTTTTTACGCCACTATCATAACATTGTCATTTAAGGAGGTCATTTAAGGAGGCCAAGTACACATACTGCAAGGCCATCAAGGAGGCCAGACTCCCCCATCAACCCCTTGCATCCAACCCCCATCCACCTCCCCCCCACACCCATCCCCCACCCCTCTCAACACCTTCCACCCAACCCCCACCCCTGCAGCAATCCAGGCCCCTCCACTGCTGCAAGTAAGATCACCGGACTCAACGACTACCGGCCCGTCGCACTGACCTCTGTAGCCATGAAGTCATTTGATCACATCACTGACCCCTACTGGACCCCCTACATTTTGCCTACAGAGCCAACAGGTCTGTAGATGATAGTGGAGATGGTTGTGGACTTCAGAAAGAGCCCAGCCCCCTCCCCCCCATCACCCTACACAACTCCCCGGTTCACACCGTGGACTGGTCAGCTCCCTGACCAAGAAGGCCCAGCAGAGGCTGTTCTTCCTGCGGCAGCAGAATCAATTCAACATGCCTCAGTCCATGATGGTTCTCTTCTACACCTCCATCATTGAGTCCATCTTCACCTTCTCCATCACCACCTGGTTTCCCGCTGCCACTGCAAGAGACAAGTCCAACCTGCGGCGTGTCATACGCTCTGCGGAGAGAGTGATGGGCTGCAACCTGCCTTCCCTCCAGACCCTGCATGACTCCAGGGCCCTGAAGCGGGCCAGAAAGGTTATGGCCGACCCCTCTCACCCAGGCCCCAGTCTCTGATAACTTTATTTAGCCTCCCTATTGTTTATGGTTGAATGTGGGAGGCGAACATTTTTAGATTCTTAAGTGGGCCCTGACTTGGAAAAGGTTGGGAACCGCTGCATTTAACAAACCCCCCCCAAACAAGTAGAGTATCCCACTTCCAAACCATATTGTTAAAGTCATTTTCAAAGCACATGGCCTATTATTGTCCATGGTAAAAGATTGTTTGACTTGAGTCCAGTTTTAAAGTCAGGACACCATAGCTGCAGCGGTGGTAATAGGCCTACCCTAGACAGTCCTCATCTTATGTCGGCCCGAGAGACTACACATGATAGGTGAAGAGTGACAGAGGGGGAACACAAATGAAGTATAGGATGGATGGACCACAGGCCTTAAGACAGGAGGGGGTCAGTGGCGGCCGGTGACATCCGAAGTAGGAGGGGCGCAGGGGTAAAAAAAATTTTCAATCATATCTGCTGTGCAATACCGGATTTGCCCAGACGGTGGCGCCATTTCACCATGTAAACGACCGAGAGGGCTAATTAAAAATAAAAAACTACATAATATAAACCTCACCGTTACTCATTCTACTCTGTATTGTATATATGTATATTGACTGAACATTCCTTTACTTACTGCTTAATTTCTTTTTTTACTTACTTTATTTTTACTGTATGTAGCACAATCAATCAGTATTCTGTATTTTGTTGTGACAAATAATAAACAAACTTGAAACTTATGGTGAAAGAACATTTATTATATGGTGCCTAGTAGAAAATAAACATAAGAAAAAAATATGGTCTTATATTAGAAAGACTACCCAGTGTGCCATCAAAAATAATACCTAAATATGGTCTTACATTCGATTGTGCAAAAGTAATTAGAACAAAATAGAAGATAATAAAATAGACCTGATACAAGTCCTGAGATAAAATGCAATACAATGTTAAGCTTACAAATGAAAAGGTACTGGGTCCTATGTACACTACACTACTATACAATATACAGTTTAATCTATGTACCTATGCTATACTAACTATACAAGAACCACTTAGCAAACCAGGTTCTGGAAAACGACCGAATATACAGCCTTCCTCTGTCTGTTGCTGGTTGCTGAATGCTGATGTCAGGCTGATGAGGTCCAAACTCTTTCACTCTGAGTTTTTCTTGCAGTGTTCGTCTTTCAAATGGTGTTGCTTTGAGGGATTTGACAGAATTCTCCATGGTAGCTAGTGTAATGGCTGTGTCCTGTACAGAACAAAAAAAGAACAAACTTGCAACATGAGGTCTCTCCCACACACTCAATCTCCTCTCCTCAGACAGCAAGACGCGAACTGAGAGCAGAGCAGTACAGGCTTTACAAATAAGGTTCAACTAGGCTATGAATTGCGCATGCGTGACTGGTTTTCTTTGCTCACGCATTCACGCATGCGCCACTCAATTTGCTCACGCATGCGCCACTCAATTTGAGTCGCGCATGCGTGACTGGTTTCCTTGTTCGGGCGCAATGAAATGCGCTCCCAGAGATCGTATTCAGGACCCTTGATAGGCTACATTTGCCTATCAAATTTGGTACCTACCTCAAAACCTTGACCCTTGATAGGCTACATTGCCTATCAAATTTGGTACCTACCTCCAAACCTGGGCGCACGGCAGAGAGTGACGTCAATATGAGAGTGACGTCAATGACAAACGAGGGGGGAGAATAGCACGCACAACAATGATTTATATTTGCTATATTAACGTTATTGTGCATTTTAAACACAAACATACATAAAATGAGTAATTATTATTCATTTTAAACATGTTTAGTTTATTTTTAGGGGTCAAAAAAATAAAAAATAAAAAAACACAATTATTATTTTATTTGATTTTCCTCTCTCAACCAGGTGGGGCGGCGCCCCTGCGCCCCTATGGACGAGCCGCCACTGGAGGGGGTAATTCCGTCTGGGCCAGGTGCTTTCCTGTTGTTTTGTCTCTGGAAGAGCTAGCTCACATCCTCTTTACCTGTGTGTGTGTGTGTGGGGGGGGGGGGGGTGTGTGTAGGGGGGGGGGCAGCAGCAGTGGGGTTGCCAGAGGTGTGATGGGGGCTGTAAATAATGATTTGATCAGTAAGTCATGGTACCTTCTTCTCTCAGGTCAAGAGCTTTCCAAACTGTTGATCCCATGTCTCTAGCATGTTGTTTGGCTTCCCTGTGAGCCTTCAAATGTAACCCAGGTTCCAGGTTCAAAGGGCAACCCTGAGCAGCAGGAATCCCCCACACCTTTCACACTGACATATGTTACTCTCCAGATCAAAACCTTTCCAACAACATCTTCATCGTTGTCCTATGACCCATTTTAATTGTCATCTACCTCCAGTCCAAGGCTACTTGTGGGTGCAGTGTCTGAGTCCCTGTTTGAGCCAAAGTGGAGAAGAATCAGTCAATGGAGTCTCAAGGGGTATGAAGTGAGCAAGTGTGTTCAAGATATTGACCCTCTTGTTATGCACAGTCATACATTTCAATTTGGACCGTTTCAGACACCAACTTATGGTTTAAATTAATTAAACAAAAAAAGTAATATTTTGCCCAAATTGATGACAAATTATGTCACGTATTCACAGCTAGAGGGGGCTAGAATCGCGCTTTTATATACAACGTGAATTCATTCGGTGCATGATTAGTGAGAGAGAGAGAGTCGAATGTACTTTATTGATCGATTTTGATAACACTAGTAGGTTGTGTTACTGCACCATGGTTGCAATTCACCATTAAAAGAAGTTAACATCAGATGGCAGACTAAACTAAGCGGCGGATGAATACGTTCTGGCAGTGAGATGGCAGTGGACATGACCTGGACCCACGTGATCAATAATAGGCCATGTGCTTTGAAAATGACTAACAATATGGTTTGGAAGTGGGATACTGTACTTGTTTGGGGGGTTTGCAGCGGTTCCCAACCTTTTCCAAGCCAGGGCCCACTTAAGAATCTAAAAATGTTCGCGGCCCACATTCAACCATAAACAATACGGAGGCTAAATAAAGTTATCAGAGTACTTTTTATGTTAATTAGAAAAGGAGCTGGCCATCAGTAACAAACAAAATAAACCAAAAATTGAGGTGCTGTCTGCAATCAGTGGCGGCTCGTCCATAGGGGGCGCTCGGGCGCCGCCCCACCTGGTTGAGAGAGGAAAAAAAAGAAATTGTGTTTTTCGATTTTCGATTTTTTAGAGATATTTTTTCAGATATGATTAAAAAAAATTGCGAATTTTTTATCCCCCTGCGCCCCTCCTACTTCGGGTGTCACCAGCCGCCACTGGACGCCATTGTGTGGCCCCGCCCCCCGCGTCAATCCCGGAGAAACGAGATATGAGCAACGAGAGAGAGAGAGGAAGTGTGTGTGTGTGTGTGTGTGTGTGTGTGTGTGTGTGTGTGTGT
>JANIIK010003317.1:0-11698 GCA_027704905.1 Muraenolepis orangiensis
TGTCATGATTTCGGGCTGTTTTGCATGGGCTTTGTAGGGTTGTCGCTCGCTTCGCGAGCGATCGCCGGGCGACCGATTTCAATAGGGTCTTCGACGACCTCGGTCTTTGTCTCAGACCCTAATTAAAGCTGCGAGCAGCGTTGAACGGGTCTGAGTTCTGGCGGCCGCTTTTCAGGAAAAGTCCCGATTTTCATATTAAATGGCGTTTTTCCGACGCAGAATTCTAAATGGCCGACTTCCTGTCGGTAATTTTATACTCGTCCGATAGCGTTTTTTGTTTGTCTCCGCACCCTAGATATGCGTAGCGAGTTTCGTTTGTTTACGTGAAAGTGAAAGTTTTTGAGGAGTTAACGTTAAAACCGGAAGCGTGCGTTGCCATGGTAACGCCACATTAACTAACATCGGATTTGATGTAGAGCTGTTCGGGGCGTCGGTGTTAACCGTCGTGTGAAGTTTGGTGGCGTTCCGAGCGTGTCAGTTTGAGTTATGACATCATCGTGTTCCGTGGCGAGGGATGGCGTAGCATGGAGCGAAGGCTAAATTCGGCGGCGAATCGAGACGCGACCGGAGAAATTCGGAGTCTTCGGGAGGAAGCCCCAGGAAGAGTTGGTTAAAGTTTGGAGGACGAAAACCGAAAAAAACGGCGTGTTTTTTGGCGCTTTTTTCCGACGCCGAATTCAAAATGGCCGACTTCCTGTACGTAATTTTATATCCCTCCGATAAAGTTTTTTGTTTGTCTCCGCACCCTAGATATGCATAGCGAGTTTCGTCCGTTTACGTGAAAGTTAACATTTTTGAGGAGTTAACGTTAAAAACGTTCTGAGCATGTCAGTTTGAGTTCTGACATCATTGTGTTCCATGGCGAGGGATGACCTGGCATTACAGCGAACGCGAAATTCGGAACCAACTCACGGCTACGCCGTGCGAAAAAAAAAATTCTGTGGATAACTTAAGCTCTCCCATGTCTCGAGACGCTACCCGACAAATTTGGAGGCTGTCGGATAAAGTCCCTAGGAGGAGTTCGTTAAAGTGCGGAGGGTGAAAAACGCGATAAATCGCGTTTTTTCCGACGCGGAATTCAAAATTCCCGACTTCCTGTACGTAATTGTATTTCGCCGCATGGACGCTTTTTGTTTGTCTCCGCACCCTAGATATGCGTAGCGAGTTTCGTTCGTTTACGTGAAAGTTAAAGTGTTGCGGACTTAACGTTAAAAACGGAAGTGGGCGTGGCCTACGCAATTTTTGGCGCAAAGTTGCGAAAGCTAGAAAAATTTCTAAGTTGCGACACTTCTGGGGCGCGTGCAAAATTTGGTGAGTTTTCACATATGTTGCGGGGGGTCAAAGTGCGCGCGAAATACTAAAATAATAATAATAATAATAATAATCGGACCGATTTCAAGTATGCCTTGTTTTCACATGGGCGCTTCGCGCCCATGTGACTACTTTTCGCGTGGGCTACACACTGTCATGATTTCGGGCTGTTTTGCATGGGCTTTGTAGGGTTGTCGCTCGCTTCGCGAGCGATCGCCGGGCGACCGATTTCAATAGGGTCTTCGACGACCTCGGTCTTTGTCTCAGACCCTAATTAAAGCTGCGAGCAGCGTTGAACGGGTCTGAGTTCTGGCGGCCGCTTTTCAGGAAAAGTCCCGATTTTCATATTAAATGGCGTTTTTCCGACGCAAAATTCTAAATGGCCGACTTCCTGTCGGTAATTTTATACTCGTCCGATAGCGTTTTTTGTTTGTCTCCGCACCCTAGATATGCGTAGCGAGTTTCGTTCGTTTACGTGAAAGTTAAAGTTTTTGAGGAGTTAACGTTAAAACCGGAAGCGGGCGTTGCCACGGTAACGCCACATTAAGTAACGTCGGATTTGATGTAGAGCCGTTCGGGGCGTCGGTGTTAACCGTCGTGTGAAGTTTGGTGGCGTTCCGAGCGTGTCAGTTTGAGTTATGACATCATCGTGTTCCGTGGCGAGGGATGGCGTAGCATGGAGCGAAGGCTAAATTCGGCGGCGAATCGAGACGCGACCGGAGAAATTCGGAGTCTTCGGGAGGAAGCCCCAGGAAGAGTTGGTTAAAGTTTGGAGGACGAAAACCGAAAAAAACGGCGTGTTTTTTGGCGCTTTTTTCCGACGCCGAATTCAAAATGGCCGACTTCCTGTACGTAATTTTATATCCCTCCGATAAAGTTTTTTGTTTGTCTCCGCACCCTAGATATGCGTAGCGAGTTTCGTCCGTTTACGTGAAAGTTAACATTTTTGAGGAGTTAACGTTAAAAACGTTCTGAGCATGTCAGTTTGAGTTCTGACATCATTGTGTTCCATGGCGAGGGATGACCTGGCATTACAGCGAACGCGAAATTCGGAACCAACTCACGGCTACGCCGTGCGAAAAAAAAAAATTCTGTGGATAACTTAAGCTCTCCCATGTCTCGAGACGCTACCCGACAAATTTGGAGGCTGTCGGATAAAGTCCCTAGGAGGAGTTCGTTAAAGTGCGGAGGGTGAAAAACGCGATAAATCGCGTTTTTTCCGACGCGGAATTCAAAATTCCCGACTTCCTGTACGTAATTGTATTTCGCCGCATGGACGCTTTTTGTTTGTCTCCGCACTCTAGATATGCGTAGCGAGTTTCGTTCGTTTACGTGAAAGTTTAAGTGTTGCGGACTTAACGTTAAAAACGGAAGTGGGCGTGGCCTACGCAATTTTTGGCGCAAAGTTGCGAAAGCTATAAAAAATCTAAGTTGCGCCACTTCTGGGGCGCGTGCAAAATTTGGTGAGTTTTCACATATGTTGCGGGGGGTCAAAGTGCCCGCGAAGATTTAAAATAATAATAATAATAATAAATTAAAGCTGCAAGCAGCGTTGAGCGGGTCTGAGTTCTGGCAGCCGCTTTTGAGGAAAACTCCCTATTGTCATATTGAGGTGTTGAGGGCCGGACCATTGACCATTGACCATTGACTGAAGTCAGGTGCCGTTTGGACAATTTTCCATTGAGTTAAGACAACATTGTTTTTTATGGTGAGGGATGCGTGTTGCCATGGAAACGGCATATGGTGAGATCACAGATTTCACGTAGAGCTGTTGAGGCATGGACCGGTGATATAAAAGTGAAGATTGGGGGACGATGGGACCGTGTCCATTGGAGTTACAGCGACACCGTGTTTTATGGCGAGGGATGCGTTGCCATGGAAACGGCATACGGTGAGATCTCAGATTTCACGTAGAGCTGTTGAGGCATGGACCGGTGATATAAAAGTGAAGATTGGGGGACGATGGGACCGTGTCCATTGGAGTTACAGCGACACCGTGTTTTATGGCGAGGGATGCGTTGCCATGGAAACGGCATACGGTGAGATCTCAGATTTCACGTAGAGCTGTTGAGGCATGGACCGGTGATATAAAAGTGAAGATTGGGGGACGATGGGACCGTGTCCATTGGAGTTACAGCGACACCGTGTTTTATGGGGAGGGATGCGTTGCCATGGAAACGGCACACGGTGAGATCTCAGATTTCACGTAGAGCTGTTGAGGCATGGACCGGTGATATAAAAGTGAAGATTGGGGGACGATGGGACCGTGTCCATTGGAGTTACAGCGACACCGTGTTTTATGGCGAGGGATGCGCGTTGCCATGGAAACGCCACATTAAGTAACATTGTATTTGATGTAGAGCTGTTCAGGGCCTCAGCGTTAACCATGGTGTGAACTTTGGTGGCGTTCTGAGCATGTCAGTTTGAGTTATGACATCATCGTGTTCCATGGCGAGGGATGCGTTGCCAAGGCAACAGCTTTTGAGGAAAACTCACTATTGTCATATTGAAGTGTTGAGGGCCGGACCATTGACTGTCATCTGAAGTCTGGTGGCGTTTGGACGATTTTCCATTGAGTTAAGACAACATTGTGTTTTATGGCGAGGGATGCGCGTTGCCATGGAAACGCCACATTAAGTAACATCGGATTTGATGTAGAGCTGTTCGGGGCGTCGGTGTTAACCATCGTGTGAAGTTTGGTGGCGTTCCGAGCGTGTCAGTTTGAGTTATGACATCATCGTGTTCCGTGGCGAGGGATGGCGTAGCATGGAGCGAAGGCTAAATTCGGCGGCGAATCGAGACGCGACCGGAGAAATTCGGAGTCTTCGGGAGGAAGCCCAGGAAGAGTTGGTTAAAGTTTGGAGGACGAAAACCGAAAAAAACGGCGTGGTTTTTGGCGCTTTTTTCCGACGCCGAATTCAAAATGGCCGACTTCCTGTACGTAATTTTATATCCCTCCGATAGAGTTTTTTGTTTGTCTCCGCACCCTAGATATGCGTAGCGAGTTTCGTCCGTTTACGTGAAAGTTAACATTTTTGAGGAGTTAACGTTAAAAACCTTCTGAGCATGTCAGTTGGAGTTCTGACATCATCGTGTTCCATGGCGAGGGATGGCCTGGCATTAGAGCAAACGCGAAATTCGGAACCAACTCACGGCTACGCCGTGCGAAAAAAAAAAATTCTGTGGATAACTTAAGGTCTCCCATGTCTCGAGACGCTACCCGACAAATTTGGAGGCTGTCGGATAAAGTCCCTAGGAGGAGTTCGTTAAAGTGCGGAGGATGAAAAACGCGATAAATCGCGTTTTTTCCGACGCCGAATTCAAAATGCCCGACTTCCTGTACGTAATTTGAAATCGGTCCAAGAGCGTTTTTTGTTAGTCTCCGCACCCTAGATATGCGTAGCGAGTTTCGTTCGTTTACGTGAAAGTTAAAGTGTTGCGGACTTAACGTTAAAAACGGAAGTGGGCGTGGCCTACGCAATTTTTGACGCAACGTTGCGAAAGCTATAAAAAAATCTAAGTTGCGACACTTCTGAAGCGCGTGCAAAATTTGGTGAGTTTTCACATATGTTGCGGGGGGTCAAAGTGCCCGCGAAGATTTAAAATAATAATAATAAATAATAATAATAATAATAAATAATCGGACCGATTTCAAGTATGCCTTGTTTTCACATGGGCGCTTCGTGCCCATGTGACTACTTTTCGAGTGGGCTACACACTGTCATGATTTCGGGCTGTTTTGCATGGGCTTTGCAGGGTTGTCGCTCGCTTCGCGAGCGATCGCCGGGCGACCGATTTCAATAGGGTCTTCGACGACCTCGGTCTTTGTCTCAGACCCTAATAATAATAATAAATAATCGGACCGATTTCAAGTATGTGCCTGCTTGTCACATGGGCGCGAAGCGCCCATGTGATTGGTTCGCGTGGGCCACCAGCTTTCATGATTTCGGGCTGTTTTGCATGGGCTTTGCAGGGTTGTCGCTCGCTTCGCGAGCGATCGCCGGGCGACCGATTTCAATAGGGTCTTCGACGACCTCGGTCTTTGTCTCAGACCCTAATAAATAATCGGACCGATTTCAAGTATGCCTTGTTTTCACATGGGCGCTTCGCGCCCATGTGACTACTTTTCGAGTGGGCTACACACTGTCATGATTTCGGGCTGTTTTGCATGGGCTTTGCAGGGTTGTCGCTCGCTTCGCGAGCGATCGCCGGGCGACCGATTTCAATAGGGTCTTCGACGACCTCGGTCTTTGTCTCAGACCCTAATTAAAGCTGCGAGCAGCGTTGAACGGGTCTGAGTTCTGGCGGCCGCTTTTTAAGGAAAACTCACGATTTTCATATTAAATGGCGTTTTTCCCATTCCGAATTGTAAATGGCCGACTTCCTGTCCGTAATTTTATACTCGTCCGATAGCGTTTTTTGTTTGTCTCCGCACCCTAGATATGCGTAGCGAGTTTCGTCCGTTTACGTGAAAGTGAAAGTTTTTGAGGAGTTAACGTTAAAACCGGAAGCGGGCGTTGCCACGGTAACGCCACATTAACTAACATCGGATTTGATGTAGAGCCGTTCGGGGCGTCGGTGTTAACCGTCGTGTGAAGTTTGGTGGCGTTCCGAGCGTGTCAGTTTGAGTTATGACTTCATCGTGTTCCGTGGCGAGGGATGGCGTAGCATGGAGCGAAGGCTAAATTCGGCGGCGAATCGAGACGCGACCGGAGAAATTCGGAGTCTTCGGGAGGAAGCCCCAGGAAGAGTTGGTTAAAGTTTGGAGGACGAAAACCGAAAAAAACGGCGTGTTTTTTGGCGCTTTTTTCCGACGCCGAATTCAAAATGGCCGACTTCCTGTACGTAATTTTATATCCCTCCGATAAAGTTTTTTGTTTGTCTCCGCACCCTAGATATGCGTAGCGAGTTTCGTCCGTTTACGTGAAAGTTAACATTTTTGAGGAGTTAACGTTAAAAACGTTCTGAGCATGTCAGTTTGAGTTATGACTTCATCGTGTTCCGTGGCGAGGGATGGCGTAGCATGGAGCGAAGGCTAAATTCGGCGGCGAATCGAGACGCGACCGGAGAAATTCGGAGTCTTCGGGAGGAAGCCCCAGGAAGAGTTGGTTAAAGTTTGGAGGACGAAAACCGAAAAAAACGGCGTGTTTTTTGGCGCTTTTTTCCGACGCCGAATTCAAAATGGCCGACTTCCTGTACGTAATTTTATACTCGTCCGATAGCGTTTTTTGTTTGTCTCCGCACCCTAGATATGCGTAGCGAGTTTCGTCCGTTTACGTGAAAGTTAAAGTTTTTGAGGAGTTAACGTTAAAACCGGAAGCGGGCGTTGCCACGGTAACGCCACATTAACTAACATCGGATTTGATGTAGAGCTGTTCGGGGCGTCGGTGTTAACCGTCGTGTGAAGTTTGGTGGCGTTCCGAGCTTGTCAGTTTGAGTTATGACATCATCGTGTTCCGTGGCGAGGGATGGCGTAGCATGGAGCGAAGGCTAAATTCGGCGGCGAATCGAGACGCGACCGGAGAAATTCGGAGTCTTCGGGAGGAAGCCCCAGGAAGAGTTGGTTAAAGTTTGGAGGACGAAAACCGAAAAAAACGGCGTGTTTTTTGGCGCTTTTTTCCGACGCCGAATTCAAAATGGCCGACTTCCTGTACGTAATTTTATATCCCTCCGATAAAGTTTTTTGTTTGTCTCCGCACCCTAGATATGCGTAGCGAGTTTCGTCCGTTTACGTGAAAGTTAACGTTTTTGAGGAGTTAACGTTAAAAACCTTCTGAGCATGTCAGTTGGAGTTCTGACATCATCGTGTTCCATGGCGAGGGATGACCTGGAATTACAGCGAACGCGAAATTCGGAACCAACTCACGGCTACGCCGTGCGAAAAAAAAAAATTCTGTGGATAACTTAAGCTCTCCCATGTCTCGAGACGCTACCCGACAAATTTGGAGGCTGTCGGATAAAGTCCCTAGGAGGAGTTCGTTAAAGTGCGGAGGGTGAAAAACGCGATAAATCGCGTTTTTTCCGACGCGGAATTCAAAATTCCCGACTTCCTGTACGTAATTGTATTTCGCCGCATGGACGCTTTTTGTTTGTCTCCGCACTCTAGATATGCGTAGCGAGTTTCGTTCGTTTACGTGAAAGTTTAAGTGTTGCGGACTTAACGTTAAAAACGGAAGTGGGCGTGGCCTACGCAATTTTTGGCGCAAAGTTGCGAAAGCTATAAAAAAATCTAAGTTGCGCCACTTCTGGGGCGCGTGCAAAATTTGGTGAGTTTTCACATATGTTGCGGGGGGTCAAAGTGCCCGCGAAGATTTAAAATAATAATAATAATAATAATTAAAGCTGCGAGCAGCGTTGAACGGGTCTGAGTTCTGGCGGCCGCTTTTCAGGAAAAGTCCCGATTTTCATATGAAATGGCGTTTTTCCGATTCCGAATTCTAAATGGCTGACTTCCTGTCCGTAATTTTATACTTGTCCGAGAGCGTTTTTTGTTTGTCTCCGCACCCTAGATATGCGTAGCGAGTTTCGTCCGTTTACGTGAAAGTTAAAGTTTTTGAGGAGTTAACGTTAAAACCGGAAGCGGGCGTTGCCACGGTAACGCCACATTAACTAACATCGGATTTGATGTAGAGCTGTTCGGGGCGTCGGTGTTAACCGTCGTGTGAAGTTTGGTGGCGTTCCGAGCGTGTCAGTTTGAGTTATGACATCATCGTGTTCCGTGGCGAGGGATGGCGTAGCATGGAGCGAAGGCTAAATTCGGCGGCGAATCGAGACGCGACCGGAGAAATTCGGAGTCTTCGGGAGGAAGCCCCAGGAAGAGTTGGTTAAAGTTTGGAGGACGAAAACCGAAAAAAACGGCGTGTTTTTTGGCGCTTTTTTCCGACGCCGAATTCAAAATGGCCGACTTCCTGTACGTAATTTTATATCCCTCCGATAAAGTTTTTTGTTTGTCTCCGCACCCTAGATATGCGTAGCGAGTTTCGTCCGTTTACGTGAAAGTTAACATTTTTGAGGAGTTAACGTTAAAAACGTTCTGAGCATGTCAGTTTGAGTTCTGACATCATTGTGTTCCATGGCGAGGGATGACCTGGCATTAGAGGGAACGCGAAATTCGGAAGCAACTCACGGCTACGCCGTGCGAAAAAAAAATATTCTGTGGATAACTTAAGCTCTCCCATGTCTCGAGACGCTACCCGACAAATTTGGAGGCTGTCGGATAAAGTCCCTAGGAGGAGTTCGTTAAAGTGCGGAGGATGAAAAACGCGATAAATCGGGTTTTTCCCGACGCCGAAATCAAAATTCCCGACATCCTGTACGTAATGTGAAATCGCTCCAAGAGCGTTTTTTGTTAGTCTCCGCACCCTACAAATGCGTCGCGAGTTTCGTTTGTTTCCGTGAAAGTTAAAGTGTTGCTGCCCGAACGTTAAAAACGGCGTTGGGCGTGGCCTACGCAATTTTTGGCGCAAAGTTGCGAAAGCTAGAAAACTTTCTAAGTTGCGACACTTCTGGGGCGCGTGCAAAATTTGGTGAGTTTTCACATATGTTGCGGGGGGTCAAAGTGCCCGCGAAATACTAAAATAATAATAATAATAAATAATAATAATAATAATAATAAATTAAAGCTGCGAGCAGCGTTGAACGGGTCTGAGTTCTGGCGGCCGCTTTTCAGGAAAACTCACGATTTTCATATTAAATGGCGTTTTTCCCATTCCGAAATCTCAATGGCCGACTTCCTGTCGGTAATTTTACACTCGTCCGAGAGCGTTTTTTGTTTGTCTCTGCACCCTAGATATGCGTAGCGAGTTTCGTTTGTTTACGTGAAAGTGAAAGTTTTTCAGGAGTTAACGTTAAAACCGGAAGCGGGCGTTGCCATTGTAACGCCACATTAACTAACATCGGATTTGATGTAGAGCTGTTCGGGGCGTCGGTGTTAACCGTCGTGTGAAGTTTGGTGGCGTTCCGAGCGTGTCAGTTTGAGTTATGACATCATCGTGTTCCGTGGCGAGGGATGGCGTAGCATGGAGCGAAGGCTAAATTCGGCGGCGAATCGAGACGCGACCGGAGAAATTCGGAGTCTTCGGGAGGAAGCCCCAGGAAGAGTTGGTTAAAGTTTGGAGGACGAAAACCGAAAAAAACGGCGTGTTTTTTGGCGCTTTTTTCCGACGCCGAATTCAAAATGGCCGACTTCCTGTACGGAATTTTATGTCCCTCCGAGAGCGTTTTTTGTTTGTCTCCGCACCCTACATATGCGTAGCGAGTTTCGTCCGTTTACGTGAAAGTTCAAGTTTTTGAGGAGTTAACGTTAAAACCGGAAGTGGGCGTTGCCATGGTAACGCCACATTAAGTAACATCGGATTTGATGTAGAGCTGTTCAGGGCGTCAGTGTTAACCATGGTGTGAAGTTTGGTGGCGTTCTGAACGTGTCAGTTTGAGTTATGACATCATCGTCTTCCATGGCGAGGGATGGCCTGGCATCAGAGCGAACGCGAAATTCGGAACCAACTCACGGCTACGCCGTGCGAAACAAAAAAATTCTGTGGATAACTTAAGGTCTCCCATGTCTCGAGACGCTACCCGACAAATTTGGAGGCTGTCGGATAAAGTCCCTAGGAGGAGTTCGTTAAAGTGCGGAGGGTGAAAAACGCGATAAATCGCGTTTTTTCCGACGCGGAATTCAAAATTCCCGACTTCCTGTACGTAATTGTATTTCGCCGCATGGAAGCTTTTTGTTTGTCTCCGCACCCTAGATATGCGTAGCGAGTTTCGTTCGTTTACGTGAAAGTTAAAGTGTTACGGACTTAACGTTAAAAACGGAAGTGGGCGTGGCCTACGCAATTTTTGACGGAAAGTTCCGAAAGCTATAAAGAAATCTAAGTTGCGACACTTCTGAAGCGCGTGCAAAATTTGGTGAGTTTTCACATATGTTGCGGGGGGTCAAAGTGCCCGCGAGTTTCTAAAATAATAATAAATAATAATAATAATAATAAATTAAAGCTGCGAGCAGCGTTGAACGGGTCTGAGTTCTGGCGGCCGCTTTTCAGGAAAAGTCCCGATTTTCATATTAAATTGCGTTTTTCCGATGCAAAATTCAAAATGGCCGACTTCCTGTCGGTAATTTTATACTCGTCCGATAGCGTTTTTTGTTTGTCTCCGCACCCTAGATATGCGTAGCGAGTTTCGTTCGTTTACGTGAAAGTGAAAGTTTTTGAGGAGTTAACGTTAAAACCGGAAGCGGGCGTTGCCATGGTAACGCCACATTAACTAACATCGGATTTGATGTAGAGCTGTTCGGGGCGTCGGTGTTAACCATCGTGTGAAGTTTGGTGGCGTTCCGAGCGTGTCAGTTTGAGTTATGACATCATCGTGTTCCGTGGCGAGGGATGGCGTAGCATGGAGCGAAGGCTAAATTCGGCGGCGAATCGAGACGCGACCGGAGAAATTCGGAGTCTTCGGGAGGAAGCCCCAGGAAGAGTTGGTTAAAGTTTGGAGGACGAAAACCGAAAAAAACGGCGTGTTTTTTGGCGCTTTTTTCCGACGCCGAATTCAAAATGGCCGACTTCCTGTACGTAATTTTATATCCCTCCGATAAAGTTTTTTGTTTGTCTCCGCACCCTAGATATGCATAGCGAGTTTCGTCCGTTTACGTGAAAGTTAACATTTTTGAGGAGTTAACGTTAAAAACGTTCTGAGCATGTCAGTTTGAGTTCTGACATCATTGTGTTCCATGGCGAGGGATGGCCTGGCATTAGAGCAAACGCGAAATTCGGAACCAACTCACGGCTACGCCGTGCGAAAAAAAAAAATTCTGTGGATAACTTAAGCTCTCCCGTGTCTCGAGACGCTACCCGACAAATTTGGAGTCTGTCGGATAAAGTCCCTAGGAGGAGTTCGTTAAAGTGCGGAGGGTGAAAAACGCGATAAATCGGGTATTTTCCGACGCCGAAATCAAAATTCCCGACATCCTGTACGTAATGTGAAATCGCTCCAAGAGCGTTTTTTGTTAGTCTCCGCACCCTACAAATGCGTCGCGAATTTCGTTTGTTTCCGGGAAAGTTAAAGTTATGCTGCCCGAACGTTAAAAACGGCGTTCGGCGTGGCCTACGCAATTTTTGGCGCAAAGTTGCGAAAGCTAGAAAAATTTCTAAGTTGCGACACTTCTGGGGCGCGTGCAAAATTTGGTGAGTTTTCACATATGTTGCGGGGGGTCAAAGTGCGCGCGAAATACTAAAATAATAATAATAAATAATAATTAAAGCTGCGAGCAGCGTTGAACGGGTCTGAGTTCTGGCGGCCGCTTTTTGAGGAAAAGTCCCGATGTTCATATTAAATGGCGTTTTTCCCATTCCGAATTCCAAATGGCCGACTTCCTGTCGGTAATTTTATACTC
>JANIIK010003318.1:0-11691 GCA_027704905.1 Muraenolepis orangiensis
TCGATAAGATAATAATAGATTCAACTTCGAATTTATTGACCAGGGGTGTGCAGTTAGATGAACAGTTGGAGATAAATATATATATATATATACACATACACACAGACGCATACAGACACACACACACACTCTCTCTCTCTCTCTCTCTCTCTCTCTCTCTCTCTCTCTCTCTCTCTCTCTCTCTCGTTTGCCTATGCCGCTTCTCCTGAGGAACCGCAAGGGCCTCAGGAGAGGCCAGACAAAGTCATCCAGAGGGTCGTGGGGACAGTGGAAAAAATAATCGGGTGTTCACTTCCATGCATTAAGGAGGTCTTTAGGACCAGATGTCGGAATAAGGCCATCTCCATCACAAAAGACCTCAATCATCCTGGGCACCATCTACCAGGTTCAAAGACACTTTACATCCATCCATCCAAACTGCTAGGAGTGCTGCCACTATCACTATCATATCATTGTCATACAAGATACAAGATATGTATTTGCCATTTGTAACAAGTACCTTGGAATGCTTGCTCCCCATTCCCTCCCGTAGTAAGCATCTCAAAAAATAATACCATAAACATAATATATACAATAAAAATAAAAATGCAAAAGTGACTGATAGATGGTATGAACATCTGTTGAATGTGCAAAAATATTTAAAAGTATTTAAAGTGCAGTAGTGCAGCAGCATCATGAATACAGTGCAGTACAGTGCAGTGAGTCCAGAATGTCCAGCAAAGTATGTAAGTGTAATGTTAACGACAATGTTATGAAAGTGAAAGTGGCAGCACTCCTAGCAGTTCAGTAGGCGCACTGCCTGTGGATACAAACTATCCTTAAACCTGGTAGTTTGTGTACAGATGCTGCGCAACTGGCGACCAGACAGTAGGGGGGACAAGCAAGGGTTCCCAGGATGGTTGCAGTCCTTTATGATGGACATGGCCTTCTTCTGACATCTGGTCCTAAATATCTCCTCAATGCACACCCGATGATCTTTTCAGCCGTCCTCACGACTCTCTGGATGGCTTTCTTGTCCCGTGCAGTGGTGTTGCCGTACCGCACAGTGATGCCACTCATCAGGACGCTCTCTACGGTGCCACGGTAGAAGTTCACTAGCCACCGTTGGCCTATTCCACTTTTTCTGAGGCACCGCAGAGCATAGAGGCTCTGGTGTGCCTTCTTCAACATGACCTCCGTGTACACAGGGATCATTCATATCATTCATATTTCATTACACTTTCATACATGATCATACTTTTGGTAGACTTTCTGGACTCATTTCAGTTACTGCACTGTTCTGCACTGTACTGCACTGTATTCATGATGAATGCTGCTGCACTACTGGCACTTTAGGAAGGCACTTTAGAAGTACTAAATGCCTTTCTACCCAACAGTTCCCCAAAAAAAAAAAAACTTTTAATATTATTTTATATGTCCTGCTCGCTTTTACTTTGCAGATGTTTTCAAGTGTAAAATAAGTTTTCCTAAGAAGAGCTTTAACAAAGCAGAAACCATCCCTGCTAAGCTTGGTCTGGGATGGGTTGTCTGTCTCTTCCTATGCTTTGAAAATGTGATGGACTATTAGAGAGGAAGAACAGTGGTTGTGTTCTTTTTTGTTGACTGCTTCTAGTCAGGTCAAGTACATTTTATTATTATATCCCTTAATCACAGTTACAGTTAGAGTATAGGATTTTGTTAGGCATTAGTAGCAGCTTAAATTTGGACCTTGCATTAACCACATTACAGTTTTTTTCAATTGCTAACACGCATTGTTCACTACAGAAGTCACTTTTTCAAAACTCTTCACACAGTCAGCGAAACAGAAGTCTATGCGGTCGAAACTGTGGTTCATTTTTCATTGCTTTCACACAAAATGCATTCAATGACTACAGTTACCAAAACTCATGAACTCCTTTCTCAGTCAGAATCTACAGCCTCCAAAACACTACACTTTTGCAGCACATTTTTCAAATGCTAACACACTTTGTTCAAAACAGTTCAAAACACAATCAAAACAGAATGATGGGAAAAAAAAGTCTATTTCTTCTGCAGCCACATTGAAATCTATGGAAATAATATAATAATATTGACAATAAAATGAAATAATTCCAAACACAGCTCACTACACTACGTTTCACAGTACAGTACACTATGTTATATTTTACATCTCCTACATTTTTCAATTCTATTGATTGTTTTGTGTTTTACTGTGTATTACTATATGTAGGATTCAAAGGTTGCCTCCTACAGGAGGGAGAGGCCGCATTGTTTCAGATGCCCAGGAGACTGCCATCATTGATATGGTCATTGCTAACAATGCTATTACTGTAAACTTAGACCCATTGGGGACCGAGTGCTGGCAGACAATGTGACTTTTGCCAATGTCAACACGGTCAGCATTACAACAATTGCCAGAGTCCTTGATAAACATAAGGTAATGATGAAGCAGTTATACACTGTACCGTTTGAAAGGAATGGACAGCGGGTAAAAGAGATCCGTTATCAATATGTCCAGGTCAGATGTTTGTTCAAAAACTAAGCAGAATACATACATAGCTATGCATAACGTGCTGTACTAAAACTGTGGTTTTATTTCATTTTAGACGGTAATGGAGATTGAGGCCAGACCAAATTTATTTATCTTTGTGGATGAAGCTGGATTTAACCTGGCAAAAACGAGACGGAGAGGAAGAAATGTCATTGGGCAGCGGGCCACTGTGAATGTTCCAGGCCAGAGAGGAGCAAATATAACCATGTGTGCAGCCCTCTCCAGTGATGGCTTGCTTTTGCACAAACCTCTGATAGGACCCTATAATACAGAGAGGCTAATTTCTTTCTTAGACGACCTCCATAATCACCTTGTGCCAGTAGGTGCGAGAGGTCCAAGGGCAAGGAATACATTTGTTGTTTTCTCCGCGTGGAGGTGGAAAGTGTATGACCACTCCCCACATGACCAGCTCTCCTTGCTGGATGCAATGAATGCAGGGTGTGGAGATGTTTCTCCTGAAGCCTGCCAGGGTTGGATCAGACATTCAAAGAGATTCTTTGAAGGTGCATTGCCAGAGAGGATATAAGGTGTGATGTGGATGAAAACATGTGGCTAAATGCAGAAGACAGGGAGTGAATGTGATGCATAAAGTAATGTAAATCACTATGTAAAGACATAAAAAAAAAAATGTAACTGAGGCAAATTGTTGCATTGCTGATTCATTCTTGTTTCAATATACAATACAATATACAATCATTCAGTACACTCAATATGTTAAGATCGTATTCTATAATAATATTATTCTAAAATTAAAAACATCATTCAAACTTCAAAGATAAAAGTTCATCATTTATGTAATGCTCCATGTTGTTAGTGTTTTGTAGGTCAGTGTGATATGAATGACAATGTATGCTTTCTGAGTGAGAACTGTTGCTAGTGTTATGGACGAACAAACCTATTTTGAGACAAGTATGAAGTGTTTTGGTGGTTTGAGTGAGTTTTGGAAGTGAGATTAACTGTTTGGCCAAGATGCGTGTTGGTATGCAGACTGTGTGAAGAGTTTTGAAAAAGTGACTTCTGTAGTGAACAATGCGTGTTAGCAATTGAAAAAAACTGTAAGACACATTAAGACCACATTTCTCCAAACATTGTGTAATGTGGTGAAATTGTCTGGTCCTAGTTAGGAGTTCTGCACAAAGTGGAGGTAACATTACAGTGATTTGATTATGAATCTTACCAAAGAACAAACTGCTTCCTATTTGTGAAATAAGATCTTAAACAGAAACGCATCAACAAGATACACGCCTGCAAAACAGTTGTGGTTTCTGCACACAGGTCATCCAGCTTTTTAAACAGGCTGAGGAGACCACACACACACACACACACACACACACACACACACACACACACACACACACACACACACACACACACACACACACACACACACACACACACACACACACACACACACACACACACCACACACACACACACACACACACACACACACACACACACACACACACACACACACACACACACACACACACACACACACACACACACACACACACACACACACACACACACACACACACACACACACACACACACACACACACACACACACTAGGAGAGATGACAAATAGGTGAAACGACTTCTGTGAAAGATTACAATTTAAAAAACCTTTTCTAAGGATTCAGAGTTAACTGCAGTGGGTCAGCCAGTAGTTGGTGAGCCACACCAGTATTTATTCCAATTATGCACCTTCCCAAAGCTGAGATAGGGTCGGGTTTGATATAACAGCATATGCAAACACAGTTTTGTAACACGGATCGGATAGAAGATGATAGAAATGTAATTATATGTCATGGTCCCTCCATCCGTGCCTCTGGCTCCCCATGTGTTCTCGGGGTGTCCCTGCATGTTCCCTTTGTGTGGGTTTGTGGGCGTGGCCATCAATCTCACCCCCGGCTCCAGCCTTCACACCTGCATCCCATCAACGATCACCCGCAGTATATCTACCCCGGTTCTTCAGCCATTCGGGGCAGATTGTTGATTCACCTACTCTGTGACATGCAAGATTACACCAGATCCCAGTGTCTCCAAGAAATATTTGGCCAGCTCCCGTGTCTCTAGCTCCTAGCTTCCAAGCTAGCTCCCCATGTCTATAGCTTTTAGCTCCCAGGGTTACTCTTTCGGTCTCAAGCTCCTATCTTCCAGGCTAGCTCCCTGTATCTCTAGCTCTTAGCTTCCAGGCTAGCTCCCCATATATACAGCTCCTAGCCACCAGGCTAGCTCCACATTTACTCTCAGTGGCTCCCCCAGATCCACCTGTGCTTTGCTTTTAAACAGTGTCTGATTGAACTTTCAACGCTCACTGATATGACTGTTTGTTGCTTGCTATTATCCAATGTAGTCTGGATAATAAAAATGATTCTTTGCAAAAAGACTACAGCTCAGCGTTCAACACCATTGTTCCCTCCAAGCTGGTACTGAAACTGAGGGATCTAGGTTCTGGGCGACCCCATCTGTAACTGGATTATGGAATTCCTGACGGGCAGGCCTCAAGTGGTGAAGATAAGGAGCAACATCTCATCCACTCTGGTCCTCCGTTATCCAGTTACATATTCTCCAAGACCTAGGTCCCTCAGATACATATGCGCCCAGACATAGGTCCCTCAGTTTCAGGACCAGCTTCAAGGGAACGATGGTGTTGAACGCCAAGCTGTAGTCATACAACATTAGTCTGATGTAGGTGTCCCTCCAGACCAGGTGCTCAAGTTTGTAGTGCCATTGAGATGGCATTGTATACAGACCTGTTTTGTCTCTATGCAAACTGGAGCGGGTCTAGGGAAGTAAGTCACATCAAAGTTATACATGTATAAGCAATGGGTGAAAATCGTATGTGCAATACTCGACGACAGAAATTAAAAAAAGAATAGGATAAAAAGTAAAAAGTACAAACTGTATAAAGTTAAATATATAAAAATATAAAAATGCATAAATAAAATGCAATATATTAGCACAGAAAAAGAGCAATATATATATATAAATCAATGTAATAAAATATACATGTTATATGCTATACACCCTTGTGCAGCAGCCTGATGGCCTGACTGTGGAAGCTGTCTCTAAGTCTGTTTGTGCGGCACTTGATACTGCAGTATTGACTGTGTTATGGACCATCGGATGGTATAAAATATAGCCAAACAAATCTACCTTACGGCACTGGTCAAACAAAGCTGCTGAGGGGACTCAATAAACAATTTTACTAAGGACTCTGAACAGGAAATATTTGTCAACCCAACAATAGTGAAACACTACTTCCAACTCCTATGCACCACCACTAGAATCAAACGATTTAAATACCAACATACCTATACACAGGGGGTAGGAGGACGCAACAGCCTGCCTATGCATACACTGTTAAATCATCGGATTACATGGTTGGTGGACACAAGGGTTTATTTATTAGAAGGACCGAGTGAACGGTTTCACACACAAAAGAAAAGAAAACCCCTACCTTCCCTACCACCTCTAATCTACCAAACTATACCCCTATGGAATCTAACTATCTAAACTATCCAGGAACCTAAACTGTCTGCTACATAGAAAACAGGGTGACACACGTTCACTTCTTACCTAGTGTGTATATACATGGAGTTACCTACGTGCAGTATGTAAACCCATGGGTATCTTACCTAGCCCTTCTCCCAGGGAATCAAAAGAACGGGTAAACAAACAGCACTAGGCAACCAAACCAAAAACAGGACTTTCCAACAAAACGTCTGGACCAACCAAAAGCAGCTACAATTGTATAAGCAGTCAATGATTCAATATTTACCAGACCACCACCTCGCTTCCCCAAAACAGACAGACAGACCAAAAAGAATGCAGTGTTTTTTATAGGACACAGATACAGGTGACGATGATTAAGGGTGATTGCTGGAGGCTGACTGGACAGGACCCATGGAGGGGGAGGGAAGACCAGGCCACACACCGAGCACCACCTGAAGGAGACAAAAACAGGGACAGACGGCCCGCAGACATGGGGGCCGTAACAGCCTGCCTGATGGTAAAAGTAAATACAGTTCGTGGCTGGGGTGGGCAATGTCTTTTATGATGTGTTTGACCTTGGCCACGCACCGCTGGTTGTATATATCCAGGAGGGAGGGAAGTTCACCTCCAACGATATACTGCGCCGTCCGCACCACCCTTTGAAACGCTCTGCGCTCGAGTGCGGTGCAGTTCCCGTACCAGGCGGTGATACACCCTGTAAGAACACTCTCGATTGTTCTTACACACACAAAGGGATTGAGGGATTGAGGGGGACATAGGGAGATAGGGATTGAAAAGTTAATATGCAACATGACATGTTTCTCCAGGCACTTCATTGCTATGGGTGTTAAAGCCACTAAACGATAATTTAGGCTTGTTACCTTGGTCTTTTTCCTTTGAAGCACGCTGGGACGACAGACAGTTGCAGTGATGCAGTGTAGATGTCTGTGAACACAGGAGCCAGCTGGTCAGTAAGACATGGGATGGAACTCCGTCTGGCCGGCTGCCTTCCCTTCCTTCACTTGTTTTATAAACAAGTTGCCGTTGTCAGACTCCTAGTAACTCCTTGCCACGCCCGGATACACAAAGAAAACCTATATCAAAATGATCAAACAACAGAAAATAAAATACAAAGATTAGATTTATTCTAGCTTTTAGGCATAATTCTGAGCCCAAGGGCACAGTGCACTACTATGTGATTACAAGACTGGTTCTGTGGACTGAGGCATGTCAACTAAAGACCAGGGCATTTCGTTTTCCAGACGAATTTGTCTCAATCTTGGAAGAGTCATTCTGAAAAGCGACCTAAGCTGTGTTCCAAGTACAATAACTTTTTAGCCACAGGCAATGCACTTGGTCTCTTGGTCTTGATTTCCGCTCTGGTACCGGCCGTCAGCAGTTTGTGTTTTTCAGCTAGAGGATGCTAGTGTGGTTTTCCTGTTTGCACTTCTTATCAGTTTTTTGTTAGCATATGTTCATGCATTTTCCATTTGTTGAGAGGTACACAATGTGGTGGTATGAAGAGACCTTTGTCTTCACACTGTTTGTTCCAATACATGTCCTGTACGAAAACCACAATGATGTATCTCACACTTTCATGACCAACAATTGAAATGTAGCACAGTCAAAAGCAAACACCCCACCCTAGTATGATAGATATAATCAGACTATACACAAGATGCTGTTGTCAGACTCAAAGTAACTCCTTGCTACGCCCGGATACACAAAGAAAACCTATATCAAAATGATCAAACAACAGAAAATGATTTACAAAGATAAGATATTTATTCTAGCGTTTAGGAATAACTCTGAGCCCAAGGGCACAGTGCACTACTAGGGGATTACACTACGGGTTCTGTGGACTAAGGCATGTGAATTTCAAGTACAAGACCTTTTTATCCACAGGCAGTGCACCTACTGAACTGCTAGGAGTGCTGCCACTTTCATAACATTGTCATTAACATTACATTTACATACTTTGCTGGACGTTCTGGACTCATCATAGTTACTGCACTGAATTCATGATGCTGCTGCACTATTGGCACTTTAAATGCTTTTAAAGATTTTTGTAAAAAAAATAAAAATATGTACATTCAACACCTTCACTCATTTATCAGTCACTTTGCTGTTCTTTTGTTTATTTTTATTGCATATATTATTTTAAATGGTATGCTATTGTTTTGGAGATGTATACTGCGGGATGGAATGGGGAGTAAGCCTTCCAATGTACCTGTTGCAATTGGCCAATACAAATATCTTGTATCTTGTATCAATTAATGGTGAAATTATGTTATAAACAACTTGCCTACAATTAATTTGTCCTCAAAACAATTCATTTTGCGGACAAATGCCTTTAGAAACCTTCCTTTTCTATTTTAGCTAGTCGACATAGTGGTTCACATGGTCTTTGTCTCCACTGAGGAGGTCTTGATTTCCGCTCTGGTACCGACCGTCAGCGGTTTGTGTTTTTCAGCTAGAGGATGCTAGTGTGGTTTTCCTGTGCATTTCTTATCAGTTTATTGTTAGCATATGTTCATGCATTTTCCATTTGTTGAGAGATACACAATGTGGTGGAATGAAGAGACAAGCGTAGTCTAATTTTTTCAAAACATAATATCATTTGCCATGGAGACTAGAAATGCACACTTAACTAATGAACTTGCATTAAAATGCTGTGAATATTTTTGACAATGGCCTTAATAACCCTTGCAGTAATCTGCCTAGCAGCTCAAAAATGATTGAGATTCTGCAAGGGCCCAACTGAGGTTACTCAGTGGACATTCACAATTTGAGGTTTGTAGTTTTAGAAAATAATATCAATGATGACACATCTACTACTAGGAGTAGTAATGCGACTACTACCACTTTGTGACAAGACTGTTTGTTCCAATACATGTTCTGTACGAAAACCACAATGATGTATTTCACACTTTCATGACTAACAATTGAAATGTAGCAAAGTCAAAAGCAAACACCCCACCCTAGTATGATAGATACAATCAGACTACCACCAACGCATCAACCGTTACACGTCTGCAGAAATAGTTGTTGTTTTTGCACAAAGTCCAACATTCAATTCTGCAGTCTGAGGATATAACATGTAACACAATCAAAACACATACACATGTCACAGGAGGAGTATAATCAACTTATTTTTGTTGTATATATTATGTACCAAATTATCTATTTACCATAGCTCTCTCTTGGACACAGTTATTTTCTGATCCCTGAAGTGCCACAGATGTAAAATAATTCACACTTTATTTAACAATTCATAAACAGTATATTAATTACATAAAATCTCATTAGGCGGGTATTAATGGGGGAATTCCTGATAACTGACACACTTCCCGATGACAAGCCCCCAGGAATCTCCTCCCCTATTTAATTCAACCCCAATAAAATAATCATCAACAGAACAATCCTATCTAAAATTATTATAAGAAAAATCTCACGACCCCCCCCCCCCCAGCCGGCCTGGCTGTGGTAGTCCATCTAATGTAGGTGGGGCTGTCTTTTGGTGCACCCAGAGCGCCAGAGATTCCTGGGGGCTCAGAGTTCCACAATGCTGAATGTTCCTTTGGGGTTGTGAATCGTCCCTTGGTCATCGAGTTGGCGGCATGGTTCTGAGATGGCAAGGTGTATGACAGTAGGCTACTTCTCTGCAGGTCGCCACAGGAATAGGCTATTGGCGTGAGCTGTTTCCCGAGAGCTCGTCCTCTGGTCGGTCCGCCAGGAGGGAGGGAGGAGAAGGGAAACACAATTGTTAGTGCAGCACACAGGCATACATGTTCGGGCCCTCTTTTGTTTACCACACAGGTGGGGCATTCTAGGTCTGTACATCCTTTCCCTTGCCTGGCCAGAAGTAGCAGCAACGCAGAATTGACAGTACCTTCTTAGCACTTGTGTGACGATTTGCCCTGTAGTAGTCCCTCAGTTCCTCATGGGTGTAACCTGAGGGGACCATACGCTGTAAAGCAGGTGTCTGGCTCTTCAACCTGGCGCACAAGGAGGCCCTCTTTGAGGCATTAAGTGGTCTCATTCGTTTAATAGGCGGCGCAGGTCCGGGGATAGGGCCTGGCAGACACTCCTTTGTGGAGGTTCTTGCGACTCCACCCAGTGCAATATTTACTGAATGCTAGGGTCCTGCCACTGCCGTTCCTTCCATTTATCTTCCACCGGCAGGTCAACAAGCTTGTTCGCCGGCCTACTCACCACTTCAGTCTCTTTCCCTTGGACTGCGGTACACAGGATCTCAGGGAGTCTGGACAGCAGGTGTAAATGGTAGTTAGTGGTGCCTGGCCGGGACCTGATTGTCACAGTTTTGCATTCCCGTCTCCTCGCTTCACAGCACTCTCCCGGATAGCCACGCCTCCTAATCACATTCCACATTCCTGTCTCCTCGATCTCACTACACACTACCGGATAGCCACGCCCCCTTGTTAATTCTCACCCACAGCTGCAGGGCATCACAATTCACGTTGCTATTTAAGCCTACCCCCGCACACTCACACAGGGCTGGATTATCACACACACTGATTCTTGGGAAGCCTCACTTCAAGTTTATGTATTATGTCTTATGTTCTGTTTTTGGATCTACCGTGTTTTTGACCATCGCCTGTATTCCGACCATGTTTTTGCCTTGCACTTTTGTACATCTGCCTCAACCCTCTACCTGTTACCGACCCCTGCTTGCCTTGACGTGAGCGCTGACATTAAAGCACCTGTTCCATCTGACGTCTGTTCCATCTGCTTTTGGGTCCCACCTACACCCGGCCGTGACACTGATGTCGAATGTGTAGTTGGCCAGTTGTGCAGCCCACCTCTGTTCCACTGCCCAAGTTGAGCTGTCTAGGTGCACCAATGGGTTATGGGAATGGGTCAGTGAAGATGGTGAATGAAGCCCCGCACAGATAGTCCTTACATTTTTCACTATCTGCCCACCAACTGTAATTCTGGTTATTAAGTTCTGCAGGCAGTAGGCGGCAGCTCGGATAGGCAATGACCCGTTCTTAACCGTCTTGTACTTGGGACAGCACCGCTCCCAGCCCTTCCAAGCTGATGTCCGTATAAATTGGCGAATGCCTGTATTGGGACGAAGCAGTGCCGGTTTTAGCTGGTTTGGTTGGTTAGGCTGTTTGGAAGTCAGAAATCCAGCTCACTGGGGCAGAGCCACATCCAGAAGCCCCCCGCAATAAGTTAGACAGCAGGGTAGCCATCTTGGCCATGGCCGGGATGAATCACCACTAATAGCCCACGAAGCCTAGAAAAGAGAGCACCTGTTTCTCTGTAGTGGGGACTGGCCACTCCCTCACTGCAGTAGTCTTTTCCTGGTCCGTGGAGACACCTCGGCCACTGACCACATGCCCTAGATACTTAAACATCAGTTGGAAGAGGTGCCATTTCTTGGGCTGAAGCTTTTGCCGTGTTGGGGAAGACGCTCGAACACCATCCCATGGCTTTGGAAATCTGGAGAATACACAATCACATCATCCAGGTGGATCAATAGATGTTTATTCACATTCCCCCTCAGACAGCGTAGCATCAGTTGTTGAAAAGTGGCGGGGGCATTACACGACCCAAATGGCATTCTAGAAAATTCATAGAGCCCCCATTGGAGGCTGTAATTTCCTGATCAGCTGGAGCCACCTCAACC
>JANIIK010003319.1:0-5000 GCA_027704905.1 Muraenolepis orangiensis
TCTTACACTGGCAGACACACCACTGTATAGTAGTATTGTTATTTACACTGACAGACACACCACTTTATAGTAGTATTGTTCTTTACACTGGCAGACACACCACTGTATATTGGTATTGTTCTTTACACTGGCAGACACACCACTGTATAGTAGTATTGTTCTTTACACTGACAGACACACCACTGTATAGTAGTATTGTTCTTTACACTGACAGACACACCACTGTATAGTAGTATTGTTCTTTACACTGACAGACACACCACTGTATAGTAGTATTGTTCTTTACACTGGCAGACACACCACTGTATATTAGTATTGTTCTTTACACTGGCAGACACACCACTGTATAGTAGTATTATTCTTTACACTGGCAGACACACCACTGTATAGTAGTATTGTTCTTTACACTGGCAGACACACCACTGTATAGTAGTATTGTTCTTTACACTGGCAGACACACCACTGTATAGTAGTATTGTTCTTTACACTGGCAGACACACCACTGTATAGTAGTATTGTTCTTTACACTGGCAGACACACCACTGTATAGTAGTATTGTTCTTTACACTGACAGACACACCACTGTATAGTAGTATTGTTCTTTACACTGACAGACACACCACTGTATAGTAGTATTGTTCTTTACACTGGCAGACACACCACTGTATAGTAGTATTGTTCTTTACACTGACAGACACACCACTGTATAGTAGTATTGTTCTTTACACTGGCAGACCCAGCAGCATGCTCAGCAGGTCCTATGAGTGCTCTTCACTGTGTGCTTCTGTTTCTAATTCTTCTTCTGTCTATTGAAACGGGGGGGGGAGGCAGGAGGAACACCGGGCTGTTGAAATAGGGGGGCGTCTGTATCTCTGGTGAGGAGAGTTTGTTTTGGGTGTGTACTCCTGTGCTACACTCAGCATCACATGTTCTGAGGAGCAGTGTAAAACCAGTATGCCATTCTTGTTCTTTATGTGTGTGTGTGTGTGTGTGTGTGTGTGTGTGTCTCTCTCTCTCTCTCTCTCTCTCTCTCTCTCTCTCTCTCTCTCTCTCTCTCTCTCTCTCTCTCTCTCTCTCTCTCTCTCTCTCTCTCTCTCTCTCTCTCTCTCTCTCTCTCTCTCTCTCTCTCTCTTCTTCTTCTCTTGGTCTCTTTCTGATGATAGCACATGGTATGTGTTTTCTCTTTTTTAGCTCTCTCACCCTCAAGGCAAAATGTAGAAGTCTGCTCAGTGGCATTACGTCTTCCTCTTGCTAGAGAGACTGCTAACCCTCAAAGCACGCTTGAGTCTGGGGAGAGGGGGAGGCCTGTGAGCTGAAATAAGGGGGAGGGGGAGAGAGGGAGGGAGAGAGGGGTAGCATAGCGAGGAAGGAGGCAGGGGAAGGGGAGGGGAATCTTTGGGGGAGAGAGAGAGAGAGAGAGAGAGAGAGAGAGAGAGAGAGAAATCCCCCCACCCCCCGATATTTGTAGAACATTTAGCTTTGACCCTCCCTTGCCTTCCCTATTCTCTCTCCGCCCATAAACACACACACACACACACACACACACACACACACACACACACACACACACACACACACACACACTCACACACACACACACACACACTCACACACACACACACACACACACACACACACACAGTCCTGCAGATTTACAGGATATAACCCTAGCAAGCCTCTAAATATATCTACTGTGCTAGAGAGATGGTTAAAAATAAATATAGATAGATATGAAGATAGATATATACATCTTAACCAGTGTATATACTGCCTGTTCACGTGGTCACAACAGGCATACACAGAGGGAGGGCAGAATAACATAAAGAGAGTTATAAGGAGAGAGAGAGAGAGAGAGAGAGAGAGAGAGAGAGAGAGAGAGAGAGAGAGAGAGAGAGAGAGAGAGAGAGAGAGAGAGAGAGAGAGAGAGAGAGAGAGAGAGAGAGAGAGAGAGAGAGAGAGAGAGAGAGAGAGAGAGAGAGAGAGAGAGAGAGAGGGGAGAGAGAGAGAGGGAGGGAGGGCGAGGGAGAGATAGAGCGGGAGAGATAGAGAGGGATAGAGAGAGAGAGAGAGAAGGAGAGAGAGAGAGACGGAGACCAGGGAGAAGAAAAGAGAAAGTCAAGGAAACAGGGCAAGCTCTATTTGTTGGTTCCATGTTCAGTGGAAGCAAAAAAAACCTCAACTCAACCCAAACCAAAAAAAAATAGCCATTGAGATTTGTGAACATGAAGGCTTGAAGCAGAAGCTGAGAGCACGGTTCACCTTGGTGCTGGTGAACAAGTGCAAACCTGCTCCAGCCCAGGTCCTGGCCACAGCTCTTACTTGTGCTAAGCACACTGGAGGAGACACAGGGGTAAGTTGTGTGCTTCTTTCTTTTTGCCTCTCTCTCTCTCTCTCTCTCTCTCTCTCTCTCTCTCTCTCTCTCTCTCTCTCTCTCTCCCTCTCTCTCTCTCTCTCTTTAAGCTGCTGATTGTGATTCTGTTGATTGATTGGTTGGAGGCTGTGGATTATCACGGGCCGCTCGCCACCAGCTTCCTCATGATGAGGGGAGAGAGAGAGAGAGACGAGAGAGGAGGAGGGAGGGAGGGAGGAGGGAGGAGGGAGGGAGGGGTGCAAATTAGATGAGCGCAGGAGGAGAGCTTGCATCACCACATCTCACACACACACACACACACACACGCACTGTGTGTGTGTGTGTGTGTGTATGTGTTTTGTCCCACCGTTGCGTGTGTATGCTATACTCATATAACGGATGTGTGTGTTTGCTTTCTTTCTGTGTGTGTGTGTGTCGTGTTTAGCGATGCCGGGCTGTCGTTGGGCGTGGGACAGCGGGGGTGGTGGTGGGTGGTGGTGGTGGTAGTGGTGATGGTGGTGATGGTGGTGATGGTGGTGGTGGTGGTGATGGTGGTGGTGGTGGTGGTGTTGTTGTTGATGTTTTTGTGGTCCGGCACATGTCGGCCGGCTGGGCTTTGGGTGGCTTAGTGTCGGACGTCAGCGCGCTGGGAAAGCATCGCATGGAGGCTGCCTCTGATGAGGGAGAGAGAGGCAGGGGGAGAGACCGAGAGACAGAGAGACAGAGAGAGAGAGAGAGAGAGAGAGAGAGGAGAGAGAGAGAGAGAGAGAGAGGGAGGGGGGAAAGCTTTGTGAATATGCAGATGAGGGGCGTGTGCCGCGTGGAGCAGCGTGAGTAAGGGGAGGGGGGAGGGAGGGGGGGCTCTTCTGTTTACCCCCCTATAGGAGGTCTGATCCTGAACAGACTGCCCGTGTTTGGTGTGATGTCGCCGGCGCTTTGTTTTGGTTTGTCGCCGGCAAAGATGGAGGGAAAGAGGAACAAAAAAAATAGGAAAGGAATTGTGTGTGTGTGTGTGTGTGTGTGTTGGTGTTGGGGGATGGGTTTACAATAGAATAAGAGGGGGGGGGGGGAACAGAGGGGGGGTGAAGAGAAAAAAATACAGTTTTAAGAGAGAGAGAGAGAGAGAGAGAGAGAGAGAGAGAGAGAGAGAGAGAGAGAGAGAGAGAGAGAGAGAGAGAGAGAGAGAGAGAGAGAGAGAGAGAGAGAGAGAGAGAGAGAGAGAGCAGGAAGCACCGACAAAAATGGTGGAGAAGCTTGGGGGCATCTTTGATACTTCCCCCATCGGCAGGACGGTGATTGGTGTTTTTCTAAGGCCATTTGCATGTCAAAGCTGCTGAGCACGCGGTGCAGATTAGTGTGAGATGACATAATGATGTAATGAATTAAATGCCCTGTTTAAGAGCACGCTCCCTCTGGTAGGAGACGCCGCGGTCGCCAGGCGCTGCAGGGGAACACCCACACACACACACACACACACACACACACACACACACACACACACACACACACACACACACACACACACACCACACACACACACACACACACACACACACACACACACACACACACACACACACACACACACACACACACACACACACACACACACACACACACACACACACACACACACACACACACACACACACACACACACACCAGGACATGGTTTAGTGTTTTAGTACAGGTAAACATCTAGATGTTTACCTCTATACTCAAATATTTGGTTGTTTTTTTGGTGGGAATTATCCAAAATAATAATGAAGGAATATTTAATTTTTCGTAACTATAATTATACATTGCCAGATTTTATCCTCTTCAATGTTTTTGCATCATATTGATATATATTGTTTTTTTTATATTATCATTATTTCTGTCAGTTGGCCTTTCATAAATGCAGCAAATTAAGCATCCACTTAGTTTTTGTTATTACAAAATCTATCTACAAAATTTAGCAAATGCTAAACAAATGTAGGATATTTTTGTTATGCCAACTTGTAACATAAATCCCCTGTTTTCATTATTAAAGATAGGTTTTTTATAAATGATTATATAATAAATGCTATTTTACTAACCTCTATACATAGTGGAAATTATTTATTTCTGTGGGGCGGCAGGATAGCTCAGTCTGTTGGGACTGAGCTGGAAGGTCGCCGGTTCAAGTCCCCAAAACTGTAGAGGTGCCCGTGAGCAAGGCACCAGAGCCCTACACTGCTCCCTGGGCGCTGTACATCCAATAGCTGCCCACTGCTCCTCATACCAGGAGAAACACATTTCACTGTGTGTGTGTGTGACCAATAAAGAGGATTCAATCCTCCAGACTTAGATCTTGTGTGCGGCTCAATGTGTACATTGAACTGAACACTCCCTCTCTCTTTTATGGTCTGTATCTCTCTCTATCTTTTTGCATCGTCTCTTTCATACATTTATTGCCATTGTTTTTTAGAGGTGCGTTCACTATGTCTACGTTAACCAAAGGGTTAGTAGTAGTTGTAGTAGTAGTGTAGGATTGTGTTTTATTCACAATATGGCGACGAAGCAGCAAGGATCAGAGAAACACCTCCTGAGTGACACATGTCACTTAAACACATGCCAGGGTCACACACACACACACACACACACACACACACACACACACACACACACA
>JANIIK010003319.1:7500-11687 GCA_027704905.1 Muraenolepis orangiensis
GGGGAAAGGTGGGAAAAGGCGGGAAAAGCAGATTATTGGTATTGATCGACCCAGGGGGATCATTACGCATCACTATCAATTCACAGCTGCTTGCTGCTCACAGCACCAGGTCCACACAGACATTGCCAATTTGTCCCCATTAGAGGACCCAGTTTGCGGGTGTCTGTGGTGATGGAGGCAGGGCACCTCGGGAGAGGTTGGCCTATAGGCTGTGCTACGCTGGGCACACACCAGGCACCTTCTGGACCAATGCCAACGCTCGGTCCACCGGGTCGACTTATCGGACGACATGTCTTCATCCTTTGACCTTTGCGTCGAGTTGACCTCAGGAGTTATTCATTTTTTAGTTTAAGCGGTATGCAGTACGGACGGCTGAGTGTTTGCCAGACGAGCGGACGAATGTAACGTCTAAATTTGTCTCGGATGGAAAAGAGAATTGATGAGAATTGGGTATTTTTGTATTTGTCCGTCTCTCTTCCACTGCATCCTGATGCTACTTTACTACGTGTCATTTTGAGGATGGGAATGTGAGAAGAGAATTTAGCGAGACTTATCCTGTCTGCTCCACTTATCTTCTGTGAGCGCGCTGTTCTTTGGTTTAAAACCTGTGTCTGATGTCTTAAAGGATACTGCTGCAGTCCTATTCTGGTGCTGGGGGAGGCCTCGGTTGCCACCTGTTTGCTCAAGAGAATAGACTTATGTCCCGTAACGCCGACATGCCATTGGTTCACTCTATTTTCAAAATGTTGTATATAATTCAATACGATATTTTTGGGTAATTCATGTGAAAACATATTATTGCACGATGCATGTAACTAGCTGGTAAAAGCCATTTTGCTAGCATCCCTGACATAAAGACGCATTGCATTGCTATTTTTCATTGCTTTATAATTATTAAAAAAATTGAATTTAGTAAGTTCAGGTACTGCAACTCAAAAAATAATGTTTTTAGTGTGTGTTTCATATGTGTACCAATACCCACAGCATGGAAACACACACACACACACACACACACACACACACACACACACACACACACACACACACACACACACCATGTTGTATACTGTATATTGAAGAGCACAAGTCCTTTTTTGTATGGCAAACAGAGCTCTGGAGCTGTTGGCATTTAGCATCACACATCAACCTGAGGTTGTTGGGGTGTTTTAGATTTTTCATTGCCTCTAAAAATCCCTTTTGCCTTCTGGTGCATATGGTGGCCAGCTACCACCCAGTAACATCCCTGTGGTGTGGACACACACCCTCCCTCAGAGGACCACGTCCAAGCGGCCATGGCCCCCTCCCTCGGCCCAGGGACCACACTGTGTGGTCCCTGGGCCCAAATCCCTTGCATTTGAACCATGGCTTTTCATTTTAGTCACACCTCATCAAATAGAAAAGCAAAAAAGGAAAATATTTGCAATTGTAAATGTAATCCAGCACGATGTAAAAGAAAGTATGTGTGTGTGGGGGGGGGGGAGACACAAAAGGCAAATATTCTAGCATTTTTTATTTTTTAAACACATTCTGGAACAACTATTGTCGTGCAGTTGCCAAGAGAGGGCAGTGTGGCCTGCCTGGGAGAGAGGCTAGCAGCTCTAATGCATTGTTAGAACATGGTGATCCCTGAACAAAAGCAAGCAGAGACATGCACAGAACACACACACACACACACACACACACACACACACACACACACACACACACACACACACACACACACACACACACACACACACACACACACACACACACACACACAGCACACAGCACACCGTAGAGGAAATAAAAAGACAGATACACACGCACGCACACACACCGCATCATATATGATGTAGATCGATGGGGTGATAGTATAATAGTGTATCGCCTTTTGTCTTTTTTCCTTCCAAGGCGCTCTGCAGAAAGCCGTCTGTTCCTAAGTGTGCCGTGAATGCCTTTCACTAACGGTCGTCCAGCGCAGTGGGCTTACTCCATTAATTGAAGTTTGTCCAGCTAGAATAAATACCTTTCTAGTGGAATAGCTCTCCCAACATGCTGCGAGCTTTAAATAAATGGAATTACAAAAAAGCCCAATGTCCAATAAAGGCATCCCGGGGATGTAGCGCTCATCAGTCACCGGGGGAATTAGTGCAAATATCCTTGATGTTGTGTGGCTTCCGATACAGCAGTAATGCATTACAGGAGGCCAAATAGATCTCCACTGTAAGCTGAAGGACATCTGTTAAGTTGAAAGGTATGGTTGGTGATGCATGTGTGTGTATATGAACGCTATATGTCTGTGTTTTTTGTTTAGCGGTGCAACAGAGGCAGACTGTCTCGGCGTAATCAAATAGAAATAGGAGTCATCCGCGTTCCTTCAAAAACCCTCACATGACAAAAGAGGCTGTTCGGATCTGTGCGCGCGCGCGTGTGTGTGTGTGTGTGTGTGTGTGTGTGTGTGGTGTGTGTGTGTGTGTGTGTGTGTGTGTGTGTGTGTGCGTGCGTGTGCGTCTCCTCCTGGAACACCTCTGTTTATATATGTTTGCATCATCTTTGTGTGCGTGTGTTTTGTTATCCTCAAATTGCAAGAGTGTGTTTGTGCGTTTGTGTGTGCCCGTTTGGTGTGTGTGTGTGTGTGTGTGTGTGTGTGTGTGTTGTGTGTTTTTGTGTGTGTCTGGGGGGGAGAGAGAGAGAGGGGAGATGGATGAGCTTCTGTGCTTGTGTTTTTTTTGCGGTGTTTTAATGATCCACTTCTCCTCTGTCGTTGGCTCCTACCTGTCCGTCTCCTTCCTGTCCGACCGTGATGCTGCAGCCTTCAGCTTCTCAGGCCAAGCCCAACACAAATAAAGAATATGTTCCAACAGTATGCCATATTTGTAGGGGTGTATGAATGAAAAAAAACGATGATCGTGATATATATATTTAGATTTATATTTTTAAAATGTATTACAATTTTCCTTGTCTTTATGTGCTTGCATTACTGTTCAGTTGATCCGTTGACTTTTTAAATTTTGAATCGGGAATCGCTTTGACTCTAATCCTTCCCTTCCCAGATTCCCACCTTACATTCTTCTGCCCTCTTGATATAAAGGTCAGTATCCTTTGTATGCAGGGTGCTGAGCAGAGTGTCAAGATTCAAGATTCAAGAAACTTTATTAATCCCGAGGGAAATTAAGGTGCAACAGTTGACACAGGGGGAATAAATGCACACACAAATATACTAATACCTAAAGCTAAAAACTAAATAACAACAACTAAGTAAATAAAACTAGTATAAACAAAATATAACAAAAATAACTCTAAATTAATCTAAGTGTGTTGATAGATGAGTAGATGAGTAGATGAATTGCAGCCCAGTGACCCCAGTGGGGGTATGGTTGGTCGAGTGTCTGAGGACAGAAGGTCCGCTCAGGGGCTCCTCTGATCCGCTTCCACTCCACAAAGCTAGTCCACCAGTCCACAGCTTCCCAAATCAGCAAGGTGGTTTTTTTTGGGCGAGAAGAGAATATCATCGTATCTCTTACTAACGCTATTGGCTGAGGAATGGCGACTGCAGATATGCACTTTGGTCACATGACTTCCCTCTGTAGAAACTCCTTGTGTGGAGAAGGCATCTACACATTCCATGATAGATGGACCTCATTGGCTTTTTTCTCGATTAGCATGCATATTTCTTTAAAACAATTAAAAATACATTCTCTTGCACTCAGGCAATGTATTGTTTATTACAAATAATCTAAAATCAATGTATTCCTATGTTTGCTCAGTATGTATTTAACACAGAGCGTGTCTGGGGCTGGTTTAGGCATCCTCACCTGGCCCGAGTCACACTAATGAGGCTTCACACCTGTGGGTTGATTGATAATCAAGACCCACAGGTTAAGCCAGCCATCACCACACACACACACACACACACACTCAGGAGGAGTGCTGGCATGTACCATCTGCTCTGCTTGCTAATCACCACAAACTCTACAATCAGGGGGTTTGCTCCTCATCCGCCCATGTCCCATAGAAGTCCCATTGATATGCATGTGGCAGGGGGAGACCAGGGGGAGACCGGGGGAGACCAGGGGGAGACCGGGGGAGACCGGGGGAGACCAGGGGGAGACCAGGGGAGACCGGGGGAGACCAGGGGGAGACCGGGGGAGACCAGGGGAGACCGGGGGAGACCGGGGGAGACCAGGGGGAGACCAGGGGGAGAC
>JANIIK010003320.1:0-11683 GCA_027704905.1 Muraenolepis orangiensis
AGTAAAGACATTTTTCCTTTGGCTTTGAGTGTCCGGGTCTCGCTACTTCTGGGTTCTTTGGAAAATTGGTTCCTCGGTCTCGTTTGGGGTCTAACAGAATAACCAAGCCTAAGCATGAGCCAAGGCGGGGACACCAGAAGCGGGGGGGTGGTGGGGGGGGGGGGGGTGGGGGGGGGGGGGGGGGGGGTGGGGGGGGGGGGGGGTGGGGGGGGGGGTGGGGGGGGGGGGGGGTGGGGGGGGGGGGGGGGGGGGGGGGGGGGGGGGGGGGGCGGTGGGGGGGGGGGGGGGGGGGGGGGGGGGGGGGGGGTGGGGGGGGGGGGGCCGGGGGGGGGGGGGGGGGGGGGGGGGTGGGGGGGGGTGGGGGGGGGGGGGGGGGGGGGGGGGGGGGGGGGGGGGGGGGCGGGCACGGACACCTTCCGAGTAACGCAAGATTTGTAACAGAACACAAGCCATCGAGCTTACCCAACTGCAGGCCGAACTGGGAAAGGCTTTTCCCTCGGTCCAGTCCCAGATTGCGGTGCTGGAGAACACGTCGCAGACTACCGTCAGTACGGTCACCAGTCTCACCGCCAAGGTGGATGCTATGACCGGAGCCCTAGCGTCCATCCAGCGATCTCTGGACGCGTTAGCCGTCAGCACCTATCCAGCTCCAGGTTCCGGTCCGGGAACCAGTCCGTCCTACGTCCCAGCTGGCCCCGATGTCCCCGCAGGGTCAGTCGGTTGCGCCGAGCCCAGCTTGGTTAGCCCCAGATCGTTCGGGGGCGATTTGAACCAGTGCCGGGGGTTCATAGCTCAGTGTGAGTTGCTGTTCACACATCAGCCGTCCAAGTATTCCTCGGGTGGGGCCAGGATTGCTTTTGTGATGTCCCTCCTTGCCGACAGAGCTCTCAGCTGGGCGATAGCCGCGGTGAACAGCGACGGGGGTTATGCCACCGATTACCCCCTGTTCAAGCAAGAGTTTTGCGCGGTCTTCGACCATCCATTAGACGGGCTGGATTCTGCAAGCCGGCTGCTAGTTTGCCGTCAGGGGTCTCGCTCGGTGGCCGATTTCACGGTGGAGTTCCGGATCCTTGCAATAGAGAGTGGTTGGGACGATAGAGCACTCCTCTGTCTCTATCGCAAGGGCTTGAGCGACGCCGTCAAGGACCTCATCGTTCGAGACAGCCCGGAGACGCTGAGAGAGTTGATCACACTGGCACTCCAAATGGACACACGGCTGCGTGAACGCCGTTTGGACCGAGCCCAGCGTTCGTTCCTTTGCCCGGCTCCCGGTCGCTCTGCCTCGGCGACCGCCACACAGTCCGCGGCGGGCTTGGCCACGCCCCCTTTTCAGCACGCGCTGTCTGTTGACAGGTCGACGTCCGGGCCCGGAGAGCCCATGGAGATTGGCCGATCCCACCTTTCGGCAGGACAAAGGGAGTACAGGATGTCCCACCAACAGTGCCTCTACTGTGGGAAGGAGGGACATTATGTCAGATCCTGCCCAACCCGCCCAAACGACCAAGCTCGCCAGTAAGGGGCATACGGGTGAGCAAGACATCCCTTTCCCCGCCCCTTAGTACGTTAAATCGTCTTTTTCCGGCCACCTTAGCCTGGGGTACGGAGACCTTGTCGGTTGGCGCCCTCATTGACTCGGGTGCCGACGAGTGTCTACTGGATGTAACTCTAGCCCGACAGGCGGGTGTTCCTTTGGTGGCTTTAGATCGCACTCTCTCTCCTCGTGCCATAGATGGGCATTCTTTGGGTACTATTACGCACGCTACTGACTTTCTCACACTCACTCTTTCGGGAAATCACTCTGAGTCCATTCGTTTTTTTGTTTTGCACGCCCCCACGGCGCCTCTAGTGTTGGGTAGACCCTGGCTGGAGAGGCACGACCCTCACATCTCCTGGGCATCTGGGCGGGTTTTGGGCTGGAGTACAGCTTGTCACGCTACCTGTTTGCGTTCCGCCTTGTCTCCGTCCAGCGGTTCCAGGCCTGTGTCCTCTCCACCAGATATCACTGGGGTGCCTCACATTTATCACGACCTCTCTCTGGCGTTTAGTAAGGACAGAGCCCTCTCACTCCCCCCTCACCGGCCTTATGATTGTCCCATCGACCTCCTTCCTGGGGCCGCCCTTCCTAAGAGGCGGCTCTACAACATCTCCCAGCCGGAGAGGGAGGCGATGCGCAACTATATCGCTGAGTCCCTAGCCTCAGGCCTGATAAGGCCGTCGTCTTCGCCCCTCGCAGCGGGCTTCTTCTTCGTGGCTAAGAAGGACGGTGGCCTGAGGCCCTGTATAGACTATCGGGCACTGAACGACATCACGGTGAAGAATAGGTACCCCCTGCCACTTCTTAGTTCCACTTTCGAGCCACTCACGCACGCCCGGGTGTTCACCAAGTTGGACCTTCGTAACGCATACCACTTGGTCAGGATCAGGGAGGGTGACGAGTGGAAGACGGCCTTCAACACCCATCTCGGCCACTATGAGTACCGCGTCATGCCGTTCGGTCTGTCCAATGCCCCCGGAGTTTTCCAAGGCCTGGTGAATGACGTGCTGAGGGACATGCTAGACATCTTTGTGGTGGTGTACCTGGACGACATCCTGATCTTCTCTAGGTCCATGGAGGAACACCACCAGCACGTCCGCCTGGTGCTACAACGGCTGTTGGAGAACAGGCTCTATGTGAAGGCTGAGAAGTGCGTCTTCCACACCAACTCGGTGACGTATCTCGGCAACGTGGTGGAGGATGGACAGATGCGTGCAGACCCCGCCAAGATCAAGGCGGTGGAGGAATGGCCACGCCCTACTGACCGCACGCAGCTCAGGCGCTTCCTGGGTTTTGCAGGCTTTGTGCGGCGGTTCATCAAGGGGTTCAGCCAGGTGGCTGCCCCCCTCAACGCCCTCACCTCCTCCTCTCGACCATTTGTGTGGACACCTGAGGCGGAATCGGCTTTCCGCCGACTCAAGAGCTTATTCACCACAGCCCCGGTTCTCGTCCACCCCGACCCGGCGAGGCAGTACGTCGTCGAAGTAGATGCGTCTGACACAGGCATCGGAGCCGTTCTCTCACAGCGGTCAGAGGAGGACCACAGGGTCCACCCATGTGCCTATTACTCTCGGCGTTTCGAACCCGCTGAGAGGAACTATGATGTGGGCAACAAGGAACTGTTGGCGGTTCACGCCGCCCTGGAGGAGTGGAGACACTGGTTGGAGGGAGCTGAGCTACCGTTCATTGTGTGGTCGGATCACAAGAACCTGGCCTACATGAGGACGGCGAAGAGGCTCAACTCCAGGCAGGCCCGCTGGGCCCTTTTCTTCAGCCGGTTCAATTTCACCCTCACCTACCGTCCGGGCTCCAAGAACGTCAGAGCTGACGCCCTCTCCCGTCAGTCCCCGGGGGAGGGTCCTGCCGTCAAGGAGAACCCCGACACCATCCTTTCCTCAGCCCGGGTGGTGGGAGTAGTCACCTGGGCCATCGAGCCGCTGGTGAGACAGGCCCAGCGGGCCGAGCCAGACCCAGGTAACGGTCCCTGTAACCGGTTGTTTGTGCCTCTTGCTGTCCGCCCGCAGGTGTTGGAGTGGGGCCACTCCAGCCACTTTGCTTGTCACCCCGGGGAGCGGCGGACGGCGGAGTTCATCAGCCGGAGGTTCTGGTGGACCACTCTCAGGAGGGATGTCAGGGGGTTTGTAGCCGCCTGCACCACCTGCGCCCGGAGCAAGGCTTCGCATCGCCCTCCAGCAGGTCTCCTGCACCCCCTCCCCGTTCCCAGTCGCCCATGGTCCCACATTGCCATGGACTTTATTACGGGGCTTCCTGTTTCCCAAGGCTGTGACACCATCCTGACCGTGGTCGATCGCTTCTCCAAGGCGGTTCATTTTGTTTCCCTCCCAGGGCTTCCCTCGGCGGCCGAAACAGCGGACCTCCTGACCCTCCATGTGGTCCGCCTACATGGAATCCCCTCTGACATTGTGTCCGACCGCGGTCCCCAGTTCATCTCCAAGGTGTGGCAGGCCTTCTGCAAGGGAATTGGGGCCACGGCCAGCCTATCCTCTGGGTACCACCCCCAGTCCAATGGGCAGGCGGAGCGCGCCAACCAGGCCGTCGAGGCGGCTCTCCGTTGCGTCACCTCGAGTAACCCCACCTCCTGGGCCAAGTACCTGCCCTGGGTGGAGTACTCCCTCAACGCTATGGAGAGCTCCGCTACTGGTATGTCCCCGTTCCAATGTTCCCTGGGCTACCAGCCCCCGCTGTTTCCCCAACAGGAGCTGGAGGTGGCGGTCCCGACCACCAGGGCCCACCTCCGCCGGTGTCGACGCATTTGGAGGGCCGCCCGGGCCGCACTACTCCGGGCCACGGAGCGGGCCCGGCTTGCCGCGAACCGGCGGAGGGTGCCTGCCCCTGTCTACCAGCCTGGTCAGAGGGTTTGGCTGTTGGCCCGGGACCTGCCCCTCCAGACCTCCCAGACATCGACTCGTAAGTTGAATCCCCGTTATGTTGGTCCCTACACCGTGGATCGAATCATTAACCCCTCTGCGGTGCGTTTGGTTCTCCCTCCGTCTCTCCGGGTTCACCCCGTGTTTCATGTTTCTCAGCTGAAACCCGTGGCCTCCAGTCCCTTGTCTCCCCCTGTTACAGCTCCTCCGCTTCCCCGGGTCCTGGCGGATGGAGATCCGGTATGGTCGGTCCTTAAGCTCCTCGACGTCCGCCGCCGGGGGCGGGGTTTCCAGTACCTTGTGGATTGGGAGGGCTTCGGTCCGGAGGACCGGAGCTGGGTGCCCCCTTCCTATCTCGTGGACCCCTCCCTGCTGGACGACTTCTATCGGGAGAACCCGGGGGCTCTGGGGCGGTCGTCCGGTGCCTCCCCTCAGGGGGGGGATACTGTTGTGCCTTCCCCCACGCTCTAATCGATCCCAGGTGTTGCCCATCATAATCAGGCCTACTGAGACTAATTAACACCTGGGATCTACCCTTCTTTAGGCTGCCGAGGACCGACGTCGGGCGCTTGGTTATTGTGAACCACTATCACGAGAGACTGCGTGTTCCAGCTCCTACCTCGCCAAGTATCCTGTCCAACCCTGCCTAGTTTATGTTTTTGATGTTGGAGATTACAGTAAAGACATTTTTTCCTTTGCTTTGAGTGTCCGTGTCTGGCTACTTCTGGGTTCTTTGGCACATTTGGTTCCTCGGTCTCGTTGGGGTCTAACACTCGGGAGGAAGAGCTGGTTGTCATCTGACAACCACAAGGTTGCTGGTTTGATCCCCCGGCTCCTCCTATCCAAGTTGTCCCTGAGCAAGACACCCTAACTCTAACTTCTCTCAACGGGCTGATGGTCGCCTTGCATGTCTGACTCCGCCGTCGGTGTATGAACGGGTGAGTGTGAGGCTTGACTTGTAAAGTGCTTTGAGTGGCTGCACTGGTTATAAAAACGCTATATAAAGGCAGTCCATTTACCATCCAGTAGTAGCAGTAGTGGCAGTATATTTCCTCACAAAAAAGCTTGAACTTGTGTCAGGTTGACTTAATTTGTCTCAATGCACAATGTGCTCATGTGTGTGTGTGTGTGTGTGTGTGTGAGCATGTGTGTGTGTGTGTGTGTGTGTGTGTGTGTGTGTGTGTCTCACCTTTACATTTCGCTATTTAAGATGATTAATTGACCTCTTGTTTAATTCAGCCGAAGGGCAGACAGCCCAAGCAGAAGGAACTTAGAATTGCTTCACGCAACGGGGAAATAGAGAGATGTGTTTCGCCCTGTCTCAATGTCAGACTCTGTGATAAAGTGTACCTATTCTGCGCTTTATAATCGAGAATGGATTTAACACACGCAAATATCGGAGGGGAGTAGAACTGGGGGAAAAGGAGAAAACTCAAATATAGTTAATTTGGTTATTAATTACCGTCCAAGGAGAAAAACAATCAAATCGATTAGTTTAGTTGGAGAAAGACCGTATCTCTGGTTGTTCATTGTCGGACACTCCGACGGGAATGAAGCTGCAGGTGCCGATGAGTTTCAAGAGAGATATATATATATTTTTAAAAAGGTCCTGCTGGATTTAAAATAAATCCAGGGCCCTGTTTGATTAAAAACAATATTTGTAGTTTACTCCAAACAGCAATTACAGCAGATAATACAACTGATAGCGGTTTGACTTAGCTTGTTGTTCTGTTTATTTATTTTGTGGACGTTTTTGAGTCCGTTATTGACAGTTAGTTAAAAATAAGAATAGGAAGCAGAGCTGCATCATTTGCCATAACCCCAGGGTTATTTGAAAATGGTCGACTGCTTGACTTACACATAAACTGAATTATAATGACTCACATTGATTTCTCAGAGATATTGTTATATCATTATTTTGGAGCTATTGCTTGAAATTAGAAGTAGTCTGTTGTAGATACAATTTTTAGTCTGACAGTAAACCTGCACCTTTGCGACGCCTGCTGAGAAAAAGGGTCTAGAAGTTGCTTGTAACCTTTTTTTCCAATGTCATTAACAAAACCACTGCATAAACTGTGTAAAATATTTAAACAAAGGGTGTGTAAAAAAATAAAATTTTGAATTTGTTATATTTACTAGTGGCCAGAATTACCTCCCCCTCACGGTGGTTCTAGTGATAAGAGTAGCTGACTTGGTTTGGGCTTGACCATGGTACAATCCCTGGTGAAAACCCTTGTGAAACCCTGGTGAAAACCCTGATACAAACCCTGGTAAAAACCCTGATAAAAACACTAGTGCAAATTCGTACAAACCATGGTGAAAACGCATTGTGAAAACACTGTTGAAAACCCTGGTTACTTGGTTGCTTTGCAGTTCACAAGAAGTCCATCCATATCCAACACACCGTATTGAGGAAACTTCTGGGTGCATTCAAGAATTTTTTTTAAAACAGAATAAAGTCTCAATTAAGAGTTAATAAACATTTTAGTGGAGCATGCAAATCTCGTAGCGCCCCTAGCGTTGAAGCCACCATCTCAAATCGCACTGCAGTTATCACTAGCACAATAAGGATGTCACCGTTCTCATCTCTGCATTCTAAAAAGCCCCTTATCCACACACACACACGTGCACACACACACGCGCGCACACACACACACACACACACACACACACACACACACACACACACACACACACACACACACACACACACACACACACACACACACACACATACACTCACATAGTTTATCTCCTCATTGTTATGAAAAAGGGACAAAAACAATAGAGGTATTAACAGCAAAAAAACAACAAGGTGAGAGAGATAATGGAAGTGTACAGTATGCCTCTGCACCTCCTCCCATTTATGGGGGGAGGGATGAATGGAGTGGTGGGAGGGGGGAGGGAAAAAGGGAGGGAGAGAGGGATGGGGAGAGTTAAGGAGGGGGGGGATGGATGCAGGGTACAGTGGCTCTTGTTTCCATTCCATTCCCAGCCAAAAGGTTCTAGGTTCAAACCTCCCAGTGTCCGCCAGTCAACCTATGTAGGCCTCCATGAGCAAGATGCCCCCCTCACACCTAAACTGCTTCTTAATGATGATGAATTTTCTCTCACTGTAAGTCACTCTGGATGTGAAAAGCATATATGTGAACGGCTGAACAGTAAATAGTCGATTTAGCCGAGTCTGAATGGCTGACTATCGAGGACGAGACGCGACATAGTCGGAGCTGGAGACACAGGTTCTCGAGTAGGAGGGTGCCATAAGGTTCTCACTAAGGTTCTCAAGGATCTCGCCCCCGACATCGGTCTTCAGCAGAAGGTCCTCAAGGATCTCGCCCCTGACGTCGGTCTTCGGCAGAAAGTCCTGAATGATCTCGCCCCCGATGTCGGTCTTCGACTGAAGGTTATCAATGATCAAGCCCCCACGTCGGTCTGCGGCCGCCTTAAGAAGGGTAGATCCCAGGTGTTCATTAGCCTCAGCCGGCTCGATTATGATGGGCAACATCCGGGATTGGTTACAGCGTGGGGGGGGTACAACAGGTCCTCTCCAACTACAAGGGGAGGAACAACAACCCTTACCTACCAGACGAGCTAAACAAGTTTTTCGCAAACTTTGAAAGGGACCATGAGTCGACTAACAACTTGAATATCCACCCAGAGGACTGTCCGAGTCCGCGGTCCGCAGAATCTTCAGGAGGGTGAGGAGAGAGAAGGCAGCCGGCCCAGACGGTGTTCCATCTCCTTCAAGACCTCCACTGACAAGCCGGCTCCTGTGTTCACCGACATCTACATTGAATCACTGCAACAGTGTCTCGTCCCAGCGTGATTCAAAGCGACAACAATTGTGCCGTTACCCAAAAAGACCAAGGTAACATGCCTCGATGATTATCGTCCAGTGGCTTTAACACACATAGCCATGAAGTGGAGAAACTTGAAATCAACTTTTTCATCCCTGAGACCCCTAGACCCACTCCAGTTTGCACACAGACCAAACAAACGGCACTACACACGGCCCTGCAGAACCTTGACAGGAGGGACCGCTACGTCAGACTGCTGTTCATTGACTACAGCTCGGCGTTCAACAGCATCGTTCCCTCCAAGCTGGTCCTGAAACTGAGAGACCTAGGTCTGGGCGCCCCCATCTGTAACTGTATTATGGACTTCCTGACCGGCAGGCCTCAAGTGGTGAAGATTGGGAACAACATCTCATCCACTTTGGTACAGCCTGGGACTGAGGCAGCAGCCTTGGGGTGCTGCCCCGGTGTTGAGACTGGAGCACCCCAAGGCTGCTGCCTCAGTCCCAGGCTGTACTCGCTGTACACACATGACTGTACTGCCACGCACAGCATTAATTGGATTATCAAGTTTGCAGACGACACCACAGTCATCGGCCTGATAAGCGAAGGCGATGAAACGGAGTACAGAGATGAGGTGGTCCAGCTGACGCGATGGTGAGGACAACAGGATCGCACTGAATGTCAGCAAGACTAAGGAGCTCATCGTGGCCTACTGAACTGCTCGGAGTGCTGCCACTTTCACTTTCACAACATTGTCATTAATATTACACTATCATACTTTGCTGGACTTTCTGGACTCATTACAGGTACTGCACTATACTGCACTGTATTCATGATGCTGCTGCATTACTGCATTTTAAATGCTTTTAAATCTTTTTGCACATTCTACAGATGTTCATACCATCTATCAGTCACTTTTAATTTTTTTATGGTATTTTTTTTTAGGATGTATACTGCATGTATACTCTCTCTCTCTCTCTCTCTCTCTCTCTCTCTCTCTCTCTCTCTCTCTCTCTCTCTCTCTCTCTCTCTCTCTCTCTCTCTCTCTCTCTCTCTCTCTCTCTCTCTCTCTCTCTCACTCTTTCTCTCTCATTCTGTCTATCTCATTCACTCACCTCCTCCCCTAAAGAAACAAAGGTGCTCCGATGGAAAGCGGATTATGGTCTTTGCTGCCTACCTATCAGCGGGCAGTGCTGTGATGTGGGTTGTGTTGTGTTGTGTTGTGTTTTGTTGTTGTGTTGTGTTGTCTTTTGCTTTTTTACTCCTAGCGACAAACTGATTAAGAGAGTGAGCAACAAAGACAGAGGGAGAGAGGGGTGTAGAGGGAGAGAGAGAAAGAGAGAGAGGGAGAGAGATAGTGGGAAAGAGAAATACAGATGGAGAGAGAGAGAGAGATGCAACTTGTGCGTATGTTGATTGAATTGAGATAATGCCCAATCTAGCAGCTGCTTGTTTGGTGTGTGTGTGTGTGTGTGTGTGTGTGTGTGTGTGTCAATCAGTGTGTTTGTATACGTGTACATCAGTGGCGAAGCGTGTCTATCACAACTGGACCTTCTGTAGACCAGGGGTTCCCCAACTTTTCAGCCCGCGACCCCCAACATAACAGACCCCCCCCCCCCCCCCCCCCCCACTATCACCGGAGGGACTGAAACATTAAAAACAACGTGTGCGCAGATCTTCACCATCGAGAACATCGTGAAGTCCAAGGGGGGGGGGGGGGGGGGGTAATCGTGATATTGAAAATTGTGTGTGGCTTTTTTTTCAGCTGCAAATGATACTGTCGTGAATCTGTCGGAATCAAAATTCCTTTATTTGTCACCCGTACATATATAAAAATATCTATGCACACGTTATTATTAACAATAAAAACCTCATGGTCACATCAAGAGGATTCTGAAATCATCTCGCGACCCCGCACCCCCCCCCTCGGGGTCCCGCGACCCCCACTTTGGGAACCCCTGCTGTAGACCACCACCATCACCACCACCATTCGAAAATTCAGTTGTTCTAGTCAGACGGACGTCACGGAGGAGTCACTTTATGCCTTATCTCATTTAGGAAGATCAGATTGTCGCAGCCAATTCCCAAGTGTACCATAGTTGTAAAGCAGTGTCCATGTAGTGAAGTAACAGACCACCACAGACCACCACACACAGGCTATCGGTTAAAGGGCCGGTCTAACACGCTTCACGTGAAAAGGCTTAACGTAACTTTGGAACTTTAAGTTCCAAAATAGCGATCAGTAATCACCAAATGTCTCTGGCATATGTCTTGTCATTAGCACTTTCACCTGTCAAAATGAAAGTGAAAAGGTGAAAGTGCTAATGACAAGACATATGCAAATTAGGTGATTATTGATCGCGGTTTTGTAACTCTTAGTTACGTTAAGTCTTTTCACGTTAAGCGATGCAAAGAAAGATCAAGTCCAAACTCTCAATTCAAATGCACAACAATGCTTAACAAACCCAAGACAGCCATTAACTAATCAGTCAAGTGTGTGGGAACAAAATGCAACAACCAGCTCAACGAGACGCAACACTGAGACAAAACCAGCAAAGACAAATGAGTCTCACTCACCAATGATGTTCACTTAAAGACCAAATCCATTCTCCTGTCCTTCTGGATGAATTGTTCGACCACCATCAGGTCATAAAGATGATCGCTTTTCAGATCCAAAATAAGTTCCAATTCCCTGCTCTCTTGTCGGTCCCAAGCAGCAACACTCCCATCAGTAGAGCCTCTCGTGGCTAGTAGAGCCCGTTAGCCACGGGTATCTTTCCCAGTTGCTACTCTGAAAATGGCGAACATAGCCTGCTTTAACTACTTGAGTCAGCTCCAGATTGTCAGGTGTTGGACGGCCTTTTTTAATTATGTCCATCTTAACATTAAATGGTTGTCTTGAAAATGGTTCAGACAATAAATCCGCAACGACATCATCTTCACCTGTTGCCATTTTGACGTAAAAAAAACAACGTAGAAAACGTAACACTACGCTAGATCCACTCTCGCGCCAGCCACCACCTTGCACCTTCTAGCTCCATATTGAGCTGCGCGGAAATCTAAAAGAATACGCCCATTGGCTACAAATCACGATATGATTGGTTGATCAAATTGTCAATCCAAACGTACGCTCTCATTCAGTCTAAGGGCCAATGTCAGCGGGAATACTTTGGTTGAAGGATATTCTTCCCAGCAACCCAGAAACATATCTGATTGGTTGCATTGTTTTTCCAACACAAAACCACTCAAATGCGTCGTGCATGGACCGAGAAAGACAAACAAATCAACGTAACACTGTAATATAACACAGATACGATTCTCATTTATTCATTTTATTTAAATTTTATTAAATGTTATTAAATTGTATTACATTTTATTAATACAATTAATTCGATTTTTTGGTTTCATCTGAGAGTTCCAGGGTCTTCTCTGAATACCTTGAAGGCCCTGACGCTTCACCACTG
>JANIIK010003321.1:0-11678 GCA_027704905.1 Muraenolepis orangiensis
TATACATTTTTGAACATTGTACAGCAAATTCCTATAGGTCTTCATTCAGATGTCAATGGCTGCGTAAAGAAGTGTAAATCTAGAGGTTTTCCCTTTGGTTCCAGTGGGTCCGGTCTCCCTTTGGACATTTTCTGACAATTCAGTGCAAAGCTCCCCGTGGTGCAGCGTTTGATCAGCCGTCTCAGTCGGAGGCAATTCTTGCTTTTGTTGTTCCCTTCTCGGTTTATTGTTACTCACACAAAAGAAACAACATGTCAGACCTTGTCAGTCATAGCAACCAAAAGAAGAAGGGAACAAAGATGGAGTGACAGACAGGGTCAGGGAGAGGGGAAGGGGAGGCTGGTCTTTCTGTGTCACTGAAGCTCTGAAGGGTAACCGAGTCGGACCGAGAGTGGAACCAAAGACACTGACTTCCTCCACACACCACTTACCTGGAGATGCTGGAGGCTACTTTTGATTTTAGAAGCCTCTTTGACATTAAAAACATGCTTTGCGCTCCCATGTAAATAGGACCTGTCACAGTTGCGGTGTGTGACAGGGGGCGTGGCCAAGGCTCGGGTCTTGGCTGCGCACTTACACACCTGTCAGTGATTGCCGCTAATGACAATCACCTCACCTGGGTGTATATGTACCCTGCCTGTCCCTCACCACCCGCCTGTCTACTACCTGCCGGTACCCCGCTGACTGACTTCCTGGTATCCAGACCCCTTGCCTGTCCCCGGCCGTCCTACTGTTGTACCGACGAAATAAAGTATCACGTTATCGGCTCACTCTGGCGTTCTGGGTCCTACCCATGACAGGACCAATGCAATATATGTGTATATATACTGTATATATATTGTATACAGTTTTAATATGGACATTTTTTTTACCAGTTCAATAAGTTAGCTTTCGTTGTTCTGGTACAATGACAATAAAGGCATGTTTTAACCAATTTAACCATTTTAGAAATGAAGATGGTTAAATTAATTGATAAATGTCCAAAAACAATAACTAAATGTTGCGTTTTGACAGATACTAACTGTGCTGCACCAATGCTGGACACAACATTTGATCTATTGGGTTCAAATGTAGCTTCATATGAAACAACCTTTTGGCTGTATGCGTGATATGCAAATCAGAATGACATGGGCTTTTTTGTTGAGTTACTTGTAAGTGTCACAATACTTAAAATGCATAAGCACATGGCAGCCAACACTGCACACACACACACACACACATGCCAAAACAAACTAAGTGTGAATTGTTTATTAACATTTCCAAGTGTCATGTGTTTTAACTCTGGTAAGGAAGACAGCACTGTGTGTGTGTGTGTGTGTGTGTGTGTGTGTGTGTGTGTGTGTGTGTGTGTGTGTGTGTGTGTGTGTGTGTGTGTGTGTGTGTGTGTGTGTGTGTGTGTGTGTGTGTGTGTGTGTGTGTGTGTGTGTACAACCAACTCTGACAGCAGAAGCGGAAAGTAAGTAAAACATTTAGAACAAGAAGAGGGTTAAAACCAGCTAATTTTCACCCTCTTCCTTCTTGTGTGTGTGTGTGTGTGTGTGTGTGTGTGTGTGTGTGTGTGTGTGTGTGTGTGTGGTGTGTGTGTGTGTGTGTGTGTGTGTGTGTGTGTGTGTGTGTGTGTGTGTGTGTGTGTGTGTGTGTGTGTGCAGTCTGCAGTGACAGAGACCTCCACAGTCTGGGGTCCAGGCTGAAGGTCTGGTTCAGAGTCCTCCACCTCGACGCCAACCGAGACCTCAAGGCCTCCGACAGCTCAGACTCCGCCCCGGGACTTGAGTCCAGCCCCTGTGTGGCTTCACGGTGACAAATAACAGCGACGATGTCGTACACCACACAGTCTGAAGGACCTGCAGGCTTCGACACAAGCATCCTACCCATCTGCAAGGACTCGCTGGGCTGGATGTTCAACAAGCTGGACGTTAACTATGACCTGCTGCTGGACCAATCAGAGCTGAGCACCCTCTACCTGGACAAGTACGAGCTGTGCATGAAGCCGCTCTTCAACTCCTGTGACTCCTTCAAGGACGGGAAGCTCTTCAACAATGAGTGGTGCTACTGCTTCCAGAAGCCTGAGGGTGAGAGGGAGAGAGAGGGGACAGGGAGGAGAGGAGAGAAGAGGGGAGATAGAGGTGGGAGGAGAGAGAGGAGAGGTTGGGAGAGAGAAAGGTGGGGAGAGAGCGAGGCGGATGGGAGAGGAGAGGTGGGTGGTAGAGGGATTTTCCCTTCAACAAGGATGGCTGAATCACTAAAAAATGAAAAAAATCTGCATTTCATAAGGGAAAAATAAACAAATTGAATTGGAATATTGACTGCTAAATCTGTAATAATAATGCCGGCTTTTATCCAAAGTGCTTTACAAGTCATGTAAAGTCCTCACATTACCCATTCATACACCGACGGCGGAGTCAGCCATGCAAGGAGACAGCCAGCACGTCAGGAGCAGTTAGGATTAGGGTGTCTTGCTCAAGGACACCGACAGTTTTTGCTAGGAGGAGCCGGGGGATCGAACCAGCATCCTTCCGGTTGTGAAGCGACCGCTCTACCGGCTCTACCGGTGTAATCTCAACCACACACCAAGGGCCTGAAACCACCAGAGGAAAACATCACGTTAGACACAAATGATTCTTAGTGATGAATGAAGTATCATCATTGTCGCTGTGATCGCAATAACAACAACACAGTTGTTATTGTCAAAGTATTGTCAAGCTGTATTTACATATCTCTGTGATGTTGAAACCACTGATGGATTTACGCAGAGCAAGGACATGTGGGGAAAATAAAGTAGAAGGAAGAGAGAAAGGCAAGAGATCGATGATGTTGTGAGGAGGCGGCAGGAGTAAAAGGTCCCAAGGACAGAAAGAGAGAAAGTGACAGAGTCCATGGAATTCAGACACATCATAAAGTCAACTTAAATCATGTGTTTTTGTGTGTTTGTGTGACTCCAGGAATGCCCTGCCAGAACCAGAAGAGCAGGGTTCAGCTGCTGGGTCCACAGAAGAGTCTCAGTCTGGGGCAGTCACAACCAACCAACTCACCCCCCCCCCCACCCCCCATCTCTCTCTCTCTTGTGGGTCCCATTGCTGCAGGAAGAGAGGTTTTTCATTTTGAGCTCTGTGTGTTGTGTGTGTTGTGTGTGTGTTTGTGTTTGTGTGTATGTGGGTGTCAGGGTTTCCGTTAGCCGGTATTTACCGGTTTTTAGTGGGTAAAAATGAAAAAAAAACGGTAATTTAAAATTTTCCGGTAATAATGCTCATACTAAACATAGATCCTGGATATTTGAGTTTTGACAGCTTTATTACTGCCCCTCCCCCGAAAGGGTGACCGAATGAAGTGACCAATCAGCTGCCGCTCCTCTCATCGATGTCAAGCCGCCCGACGAGATGCAGGTGCATCTAAAAGTGCCTGTGTTCTGCCCGTGTCAAGCGTGCCAGCAGAGAGGGGCTTCTCCCTGCAGAATGGTTTGAAGGAGAGGAGAGAGTGATGCGACTTATGCGTATTGCAAGCTGCAAAGACACATTAGACACCTTTGATTTCAGCTCGGCAGCAGAGGACTTTGCCGCAATGAAATTAATTAAATTAATTAATTTGAGGTCTTTGTCATTCTTTCGTCAATCTAGGTGTACATTATAGTTGCGTTTGTAATATAGACTGTTTTTGAAACATGACCGGTATGTTTCGAATTTGTCCGGTAAAATAAAATCTGTCCAGACACTTGACCGGCAAGAAAAAATCCAAGCGGAAACCCTGGTGTGTGTATATGTGTGTGTGTGTGTTACAGCCCGAGATGTCCAATAGTGTTCGACCATCGGGTAAAGGGGGATCCCGTGAACCGGAGCAAGAACGGAGTCAACACAGGGGTCAAAGTGCAATAACTGTATTTGTGATAACAACAAAGGACACAGAGACAGGATACACTCAAATAACAAATACTCAGGAACCAGGCCTAGGGACCTGGTGGAAGTATGCCAAATCAAAAGGAGCTTCACAAAGCTACACAAAAAGGAAAACTAAATTGCCCTCTGGCAACTACTGGCAGCAGCGGTGGCAACAAGCGGTTGACCAAACACACTACTCTAGCAAAACATACATGGGTGGCATACCCCCTCTAAGGTATTTAACAATGAATTACCTACGTGGTGAAAATGTAAAGTGGACCTTACCTATCCCAACAAATCCCAACCAACGTAGGGGCATGCATGCCGTGAGGGTGTCAAACTAAACAAGAGGGTGAGCTGCAACAAATCGGGAGCCTTTATACAAAACAAAACTAGCAGGTGGCGGTGATTGGTGATTGGTGATTGGTGGGGCGGAGTCCGGGTCCCGGTGCTGGAGCAGGGCGGGGCTCTGACCTGTAGCAGGGAACAAGGCCCACAGTGCCACCCAAAAGCACCACATGCCGTAACAGTGTGTATGCTGGCCTGTGGTGTTGTGTTTGATTTCGATTTAATGGCTTTTTGTTTGCCACTGGTTTTGGTTCGCTTTGCTGTTGTAATTAAATGTAACCTCCATCTCTCCACCACCCACCACACACACTCTCTCTCTCTCTCTCTCTCTCTCTCTCTCTCTCTCTCTCTCTCTCTCTCTCTCTCTCTCTCTCTCTCTCTCTCTCTCTCTCTCTCTCTCTCTCTCTCTCTAGGTGCGTTTCCATCCAAATGTATTGCAAATCGTAACCGAAATTACAGAATGTATGCAAGTCCATACATGTAAATATTAGGAGTTGTTTCATGTAGATCAACAGTAGGTGGTGCTGATTCTTTATGGAGGTGCAGAAGAAGAGGACAGTCGGGTTCTGTTCGGGTGGTATGAAGTGAACATTCATTCGAACACTTGAAAAATGGGGGGTCTCTGTCCATTCCGAGTGAACTCTTATCCGGTTGGCTTTAGGTGTGAACGTGAACTATGGGTACTAAAAAGACCTGCATTGTGGGTTGAATGTACACTGGAAATAACAAGCATGTTGGGCCAGGTATAGGTGAACTTTACATCAGAATGAGTCTCAGTCAGGTGTCATTATTATCCTCAACAAGGAAGCACTGTGAGTTTCCCTAGGATGTTCTGTTCAATATACCAGCACCGCTTTCAACCGCAAAAACCTTTACCTCGCTTTGGTTTGCATGACTGAATCCAGTGTCAACGCTATATAAAAGAGCGTCCAGTCACAACTCAAACAAGGAAAACCAAAAGCTTAGGGACAGAGGACACTGGACAAAGGAAATGAAGCTCTTTTAAACAACTAATATCACAGCTATGTGCTCAAGAAAGAGTTCTAAACAGAAGCCTGAGGGATATTTAAGTCTGTACGTTATAATTTATTCTTTCTATCTTTTTCCATTGCACTGCATTACATTTCCGTTACATTGTCGCATTTACCTTTTAATGTTTTTTACACAAATTATTACAAATTTAAAATCTGTATCTTTACTCTCTCTCCTCTCTCTTCTTTCTCCCTTCTCTGTCTTCTATCTCTCTCTCTCTCTCTCCTCGCTCCCTCACTCCCTCTCTCCCTCTCTTCTCTGTCTTCTCTGTTTGTCTTTCTCTCTCTCCCTCTCTTCTCTCTCTCTCTCTCTCTCTCTCTCTCTCTCTCTCTCTCTCTCTCTCTCTCTCTCTCTCTCTCTCTCTCTCTCTCTCTCTCTCTCTCTCCTCTTCATGTCTCTCTCTTCTCTCTCTCTTATATCTATCCCTCTCTTTCTCCTCTCTCTCCTCTCCTCTTATCTCTCTGTCTCTCTCATCGCTCGCTCTCTCTCTCTCTCTCTCTCTCTCTCTCTCTCTCTCTCTCTCTCTCTCTCTCGCTCTCGCTCTCGCTCTCTCTCTCTCTCGCTCTCTCTCTCTCTCTCCTCTTCCTGATTCTCTCTCCTCTTCCTGTCTCTCTCTCCTATCTCTCCCTCTCTCCTCTCCTCTCTCTTTCTCCCTCTCCTCTGTCTATCCCCCCTTTCCCCCCCCCCTCTCTCTCTCTCTAGGTTACATGGCATAGCATCATACATTTGAAAGATGAGCTATTGTGGGGCAGAGGAGCATAATAAAATGAATACTGTGTTTAGAGGATATTGAGAGGACCCCACGCTGGTTGTGCGCAATTTAAGCGCAATGAATTATTAATTATCAAACTATAAATGTACCCTTTGACTTAACGTACCATCATCCTACTTTAGTTAATGAGGGGCTTTGGGGATGCTGCTGTAGTTAGAGACAGGAGTCAGGGAAGGAAATATTTAAACGGAATGAGAACTTACTGCAATATTGACCGAATTGCTTTTTTAAATATTCTCCTGAGTTAGGAACGCTCATCCTGTCCCCTTGTGCTTCTACGGCCCATCTCCCCCTCATGGCTTCTTGTGGTTCCTTCTGTTCCCAAGCTCTGCTTTCCTCACTTGCCCCCCCCCCCCCCCCCCCCCCTTAACTCATCTGAGACACAAAGCAAAGACATGACTCATGGCGGGTTGTAGCTACATTTCACCTCTCAAGAGGTGAAGCACTGGGTCTTAATAACACACCACCACCACCACCACCACCACGACGACCACCACCACCACCACCACCATGACTGGGCCCAGCAGTTGCTCCAGTGCAATTAGTTGGGCGTGTAGAGCCCAGTCTTTAGCTTCAACCACAGCAACCTGAGGAACCACCTGGCCCAGGGGAAAGGGGATGAGGGGAAAAAGGGTTTATTCATGTATTTGTTAATTTCTTCCTCTGGATGCTGGATTTTGTGTGTTGATTTGGAGTTGAAGCTGTTCACTGTGTGGACAAGTGAACATGTGCTTGGACCTCTTTTAGTTGAAGTAAAAGGTGGCACCTCAGGTGTCTTTGGAAACCTTTCTCAGAGTTTGTGCCCTTGAGTGTTAAGTGTCTTTGTCCCGTCTCCTGTCTCACACCAGCTGGTGGATAGTTGATATGAACAGAATGACCACAGCCTCAATTCCTGTACGGTTGCTCAGAACTTAGGGCCAAACAGGATAACTAATAATGTCAATTATAGTTGTGTGTTAGCTCTGTATGGGAGACTTAAATGAGTTAAATGACTTTATAATACATACCCAACCAATGTTGAATGAACTGTTGAATAAACTAATATTAGGCTGCCTTTTAAAAAATGTATCAAAATTGTAGACGTTGTAATGGTAGCCGCATGGTGCTAGCATTGATGTCATTCATATATCAGTGGACGTGCCTCGTGTGCGTTTGCCCCCGACGGTGGAAGCCAACCAGATCATTCCTCAACCCAACCTGCCACAGCCCACCTGCTGCACCGTCCCGCCTGCGTGCCCCCTGCATTAGACCGCTTGTGGCATGTCTGCACAGGTCAGCACCCCTGCCCCCCCCAATCCTGACACCCAGCATGCACGCACACACATGCATGCACGCACGCAAACGCACATACACACACATACACACACATACACACACACACACACACACACACACACACACACACATACACTTGTCATGTCATAGCCAGATGTTGGGGCCACTGGGCGGGCAGTCGATGAAAGCCTGATTTCTCCGCAGTTCAGCACTACCACAAAAAAACTAGATTGAAAATATTGCTCTCAATGATTGCTTTCAAAAAACTGCTTTACACTCGTAAAAGAGAAAAAGAGATAATCTTCTGATTAAATGTTTTTCATTGTGCATGGCAGTAGGCTACATGTGGACCAGGGATCCCACTTATACAATACGCATAGATTACACATATGGATTGCATTACTTACAGCATGGGCGTTTGTGTGCGTTTGCAAATCAATGCACTCGCTGTGAACGGCTACTGTCTACTGACATATACAGTAATAATGAGGTAATCCGATAATGATTCAGCCAGCGATTCATGTAAATGGTGTCGAACAGACATCAGACTTCCCCACCAGTCACTGGCGGAACACAAGTTGCCGTAATGACTGAGGAACACGCCTCCCATTAGAACCACAAGGCGCTCTGCTGGCGACGCTCAGCACAGAGAGAAAGAGAAAGAGACGTGGTTGCGGCCCGATGAGCGGCACACCCTGGTGTTCCTTGTTGTCGTTGTCGGTTGCTCCTTCAGGTACCACAAACCACAGCTCACACCATGTGGTCTGCTCCCGACAACCCCCCGTTTGTCTACAATCATCCGCCCACTCATCTGTCGCTACGTCTCTTTGGCCCTCGCTTGCTTTGGGACCTTGTTCACCGCTGAAGGGTTCCTTCTCAAACCTTTCCCCAACCTTTTCCCATTTCCTCTGCCACCCCTTCCCCAACTCCCTCCCATTAAAAAAATGTATTACCAAAATACTATCAACACATCTCATGTCAGACAAGACACAACAAGACTCTTGATCACTGCTATATGCCCATTAAACACTCTTAACGCGCTTTTGCACGGCCGGCTTTCGGCAAATCAGCCATAGCCATGAAGTGCCTGGAGAAACATGTAATGTTGCATATGAACTTTTCCATCCCTGAGTACGTAGACCCACTTCAGTTTGCATACAGACCAAACTGATCTGTAGACAACGCCATTTCCCTGGCACTACACACGGCCCTGGAGCACCTAGACATGAGGGACACCTACGTCAGACTGCTGTTCATTGACTTCACAGCCTTGTCTTGGATTTGACATCAAGTCTAAATAAACAGTGCTTAAGTTAGTGCTCACACTGGACTTTTGTCAAGAGAACCAAACAACCTAAATGTTGCGGTGTTGAATGGCTGGTGGTCTATTGGACAGAACATCCCAGGGAAACTCACCACGTCTTGGGTTCCACCATTCAGTCACTGAATATTTTTTTGAAAGGAAGTCCGTTTTGAGCGATCACAAACAAGTGCTTTATGTAGGCCTAGTGGTCCAACTAGGCGACATTCAACCCAAAGTGCATTGTTTTTTGGTTGGCTTCCTATAGTTGGGTCGGATCACGTTCAGACCTTAAGCCAACCGGACCGAGTTCACTCGGGAGCGGGCTCAGACCCTCCTATTTTCAAGCAGACCAGAGTTCAGCTGTTTGTTCCGCACCAGAGTTAAGATGAGCGTTCACCTCAAATGAACCGCGCCGTCAAGGAAAACAGCGCCCCCCACTGGGGGGGGTTGAGGTTCTAGCATAAGTGTAAGCGACAACAAAATTGACACCGGCAATATAGTGAACGTATCATGAGGCAATTCACAGTTTCTCTTCATCCTTCAGTCTTTATGTGTTTAGTAGATGGAGTTATGGACCATTACCTGTGTGTCTCCAGGAGGGAGAGGCCGTTAACAAGCAGCGTGTGTCACTCAGGATGAACTATTGACCTCAACCGGGATGAACTATTGACCTCAACCGGGATGAACTATTGACCTCAACCGGGATGAACTATTGACCTCAACCGGGATGAACTATTGACCTCAACCGGGATGAACTATTGACCTCAACCGGGATGAACTATTGACCTGGACCCAGGTGAGATATCACAAAGGGGATTTTTACTCTAACTTTCCAAAGTCCTTTCCTCCCTCCTTTTTTCCCTTCCTTCCTTCCCGCCCTCCATCTAGGATGTCTGTTATCTCAATCCGGACTGGCATCCAACACGGAGCAGACATAAAAAGCAAACCAGCAATTAGACAAGAAAATATGTTGAATATATGCCCATGGCAAAACACAGACACACAGACACACAGACACACACACTCTCTCTCTCTCTCTCTCTCTCTCTCTCTCTCTCTCTCTCTCTCTCTCTCTCTCTCTCTCTCTCTCTCTCTCTCTCTCTCTCTCTCTCTCTCTCTCTCTCTCTCTCAAACACACACACCAAACATTACCATGTTTACTTGGTCAAATGTTAAGCTACAAGAGAAACAACATCACTGCATTGCAGGCAATTATAATATATATACTGTATATATGTATATATTTTTTGCAGGGTATACATATGTTATGATGGACATTTCCATTTTGTCTTCCCTGTTGGAGACCTGACCTCAGCATCAGTATGCACACCAGGTCATTTATGTAGATATGATGCGACGACACCTTGAGGAAAGCCTGCTGAGTTCCCCACAACCTGGCGCTGACAGAACAGATGGAACTTTCCAGAGATCGGTAACATCCAGATCTCTCGGTTCACATGCTGTTGCGCTCTGCACATTATCACACAATCTGGTCATTTATTTAATGTTTGTCATTTCTAATTCTAGTAAATTCTGTAACTTTCTGAGCTGGTGATAACATGTCACTGTGAGAGAGAGAGACGGTCTACAGTAGTAGTTGTGTAGATGGAGATAAACAACAGCTGACAGGAGCAGTGGGGGAGGGGGGGGGGGGGGGATTACGTTTTTTAACGAGCTGAGGAAGCAAAGCACCATGCAGTGTGTGTGTGCACGCGTGAATATGAGTTTCATATGTGTGTGAGGCACAAGAAAACACTCGGTTAGAACTGATATCACTAGCCAACCACATCCTATTTATCAGGGTTCCTACATCTCCAGGGAAGTTTGACTTTTTAAGAATTATTATTATTTTTTATTGTAACAAAACATCACGATAGTTCCTGCCAAGCTCGACACCAAGCTTAGAGGTCTAGGCGTGCCCCCATCCACGTGCAGCTGGATACTGGACCTCCTGTCGGACCGCCGCCAGGTGGTGAGGATGGGCAGCACCACCTCAGAGCCACTGACCCTCAACACGGGAGCCCCCCAGGGATGCATACTGAGCCCTCTCCTCTACTCCCTCTACACCCACGACCCAGCTCCAACGTCATCATCAAGTTTGCTGACCACACGACAGTGATGGGCCTGATCGCCGGGGACGACGAGACAGCCTACAGGGAGGAGGTCGGATCGCTGGAGCAGTGGTGCCAGGAGAACAGCCTCGCCCTCAATATCAAGAAGACCAAGGAGCTGATCGTGGACTTCAGGAAGCAGAGAGGAGAGCACAGCCCTATCTCCATCGACGGTGTTGCAGTAGAAAGGGTCCGCAGCTTCAAGTTCCTCGGCATGCACATTTCCGAGGACCTCACATGGTCCACGCACACCACACACGTGGTGAAAAGGGCCCAACAACGCCTGTATTTCCTCAGGCGTCTGAGGAAATTCAGCATGGGCCCCCGCATCCTGAGAACATTCTATAATGGCACCATGGAGAGTGTTCTTACAGGGTGTATCACCGCCTGGTACGGGAACTGCACCGCACTCGAGCGCAGAGCGCTTCAAAGGGTGGTGCGGACGGCCCAGTATATCGTTGGAGGTGAGCTCCCCTCCCTCCTGGATATATACAACCAGCGGTGCGTGGCCAAGGCCAAACGCAACATAAAAGACAATGCCCACCCCAGCCACGAACTGTATTCACTTTTACCGTCAGGCAGGCGATACCGCAGTATCAAGTGCCGCACAAATAGACTCAGAGATAGCTTCCACAGCCAGGCAATCAGGCTGCTGAATAAGGGCGTATAGCATATAACAATGTATATTTTATTACATATATATACATATTGCTCTTTTTCTGTGCCAATATATTGCATTTTATACATTTTTTACTTATTCCTTTTTATTCTATTTTTATCTTATTTTTATAACTGCTGTCTGTCGTTGGGTATTGCACATACGAGTTTCACTCACTGCTTTATACTTGTGTAAACTGTGAAGTGACAATAAACTTGACTTGACTTGACTTGAACATTACTTTGTTGATCCAATAAAAAGGTTAAATGATTTACTTTGTGTGGTAAAAATATGATTGTTGTTGGTT
>JANIIK010003322.1:0-11667 GCA_027704905.1 Muraenolepis orangiensis
CTCAGTACCTCCTGGGTGTCTCAGCACCTCCTGGGTGTCTCAGTACCTCTTGGGTGTCTAAGCACCTCCTGGGTGTCTCAGTCCCTCCATGTTGTCCCCGGGGTCCCAGAGGAGAAGGATGTGACCACCTCAGTGAAGATGGAGATAGCTTGGTCGCTACAAGAGCAAATATTCCAAACACGTCCTCTACTGTGTCTGTGGAGACCAGCAAACCTTCTAATAAGATGACAAATTTGATTTATTAATTCAACAATAGTGATCTAGAGAGGTGGCTTGCAGTTCAGCCACTTGTATTTACAATTTTTGGCTGTCATAATATGGTTTTTTTTGGGCGACAGTAGTTTAGGAGGTAGAGTGGTTGTCTGAAAACTGGAAGGTTGCTGGTTCGATTCCACCGGCTCCTCCTAGCCAAGTGCCGAGGTGTCCTTGAGCAAGACACCCTAACCCTACCTGCTCCCTACGCGCCGGCTGTCTCCTTGCATGGCTGACTCCGCCGTCGTGGATGAATGGTTGTATGAATGAGTGAGTGTGAGGCTTAACTTGTAAAGCGCTTTGAGTGGTTTTCTAACAACACTGCATTTATAAAGCACTTTTCTAACCAGTCCATTTTTGGTCTAATAATATATATATATATATATATATATATATATATATATATATATATATATATATATACTTAAAAAAAAAATGATGTTATGAATGTTGACTAAAGAGTGTTGGTTTGGGTTCATTAAGTAGAGCTCTCTCTCTCTGGGTGTTTCTGTTCTGATCTATTTGGGGGAACCACGGTTTAATGAAGCGGTTAGCTTCACTACACCGGGCTACGACTAGGATATTGTTCTGATACACATAGAGCTGGCCGACAGCAGGGATAGAGCACACATATATTCTAATTTTTAAAGTGCCAAAGGGATGAAGAAGGAGACGAAGGAGGAAGGGAGAAGGAGAGCTGACATGTCTTTCTTCTGCAGGACCAGCCGTCCCCGTTGGAGTGGACGTCCAGGTGGAGAGTTTGGACAGCATCTCTGAGGTGGACATGGTGAGTTAATGTGTGTGTGTGTGTGTGTGTGTGTGTGTGTGGGTGTGGGTGTGGGTGTGTGGGTGTATTATAAATACACTCACTATGCTTTATTGCAGGTTAGAATATAAGTTATCCAGTCCTTCCTGTTCCCCACCTCATCTGGAGGGTGGAGATCATTGGAGAACATTAGTCATTAACAGCCCGGAGGCTAATGTCTCTAAAGAAGTTCTACTAATGTATCAAAATGTCTTCTGCACTACTTCCACCGATTCTTCCTTCAACCAAACTAAACCCAGACTACCAAATGGTGTCTAAATCAGCCTGATTATCTAAGTGCGCCATGTAGCATTACCTAAACGTAACACATAATGGAGTCACCATCAACAGTTCAATTAGCATAGAGGGCGCTAGCTAAATATATCCCCCTTAGTTGTGGAAGTTAACTTCCGATTGGCAGTTGAATTCCCTGCATGTTTTGGTTGTGATGTGGCTGAAGTTCCCTTGGAGAACCTAAGGGTCACGAGACAAACAATGGCATCTCATCGTTTTGGAGCAGAAACACTCGGGGGAGCCGTCATGTGATGTCATGTGATGTCATGTGATGTCATGTGACGCCGACAAATAACAAATTTATACAAACCGTGAAACCATCCACTGGATCGGCGTAATTACATGTTTTAATGAACCACATGTTGGTTTAAAGAGTCACATAAAAGGATTTCCACGGCGACGGGGAACGTTACTTAACACCATGGAGATCTCTAGTTAGAGCACCATTAAGAACTAAGGTACCACGGTACTAAGAACTGAGGTACCACGGTACTAAGAACTAAGGTACCATAGTACTAAGAACTAAGGTACTGCGGTACTAAGAACTAAGGTACCATGGTACTAAGAACTGAGGTACCACGGTACTAAGAACTAAGGTACCGCGGTACTAAGAACTAAGGTACTGCGGTACTAAGAACTAAGGTACCACGGTAATAAGAACTAAGGTACCACGGTACTAAGAACTGAGGTACCACAGTACTAAGAACTAAGGTACCACGGTACTAAGAACTAAGGTACCGCGGTACTAAGAACTAAGGTACTGCGGTACTAAGAACTAAGGTACCACGGTAATAAGAACTAAGGTACTAAGAACTGAGGTACCACGGTACTAAGAACTAAGGTACCACGGTACTAAGAACTAAGGTACCACGGTACTAAGAACTGAGGTACCACGGTACTAAGAACTAAGGTACCACGGTACTAAGAACTAAGGTACCACGGTACTAAGAACTAAGGTACCACAGTAATAAGAACTAAGGTACCACGGTACTAAGAACTAAGGTACCACAGTAATAAGAACTAAAGTACCACGGTACTAAGAACTGAGGTACCACGGTACTAAGAACTAAGGTACCACGGTACTAAGAACTAAGGTACCACAGTAATAAGAACTAAGGTACCACGGTACTAAGAACTGAGGTACCACGGTACTAAGAACTAAGGTACCACGGTACTAAGAACTAAGGTACCACAGTAATAAAAACTAAGGTACCACGGTACTAAGAACTAAGGTACCACAGTAATAAGAACTAAGGTACCACGGTACTAAGAACTGAGGTACCACGGTACTAAGAACTAAGGTACCACGGTACTAAGAACTAAGGTACCACAGTAATAAGAACTAAGGTACCACGGTACTAAGAACTAAGGTACCACGGTACTAAGAACTGAGGTACCACGGTACTAAGAACTGAGGTACCACGGTACTAAGAACTGAGGTACCGTGGTACTAAGAACTAAGGTACCACGGTAATAAGAACTAAAGGCGGTTTTATACTATCGTAACTCGTAACTCATTTAAGGCGGGACGGAACCCCCGAGAATGCTGTACCACGGAGGATCAGGGCTTCCCCCACACGTCTAACGTATCGCAGTGACATACGCTGTTCAGATGGACATATGTCAATAGCCGCTACAGCATATAATCCCAGCAGGTTAATCCCAGCATCGTACACTAAATCAGGATGATGAATCACTCCCGCCCACGAGGCCTGGGGGCATTAATCCATAAGACTGCTAGCAAACATGTAAACATTGAGTAGATGTGTGTTAACGCTGTCCCCGCCCCCCCAGGACTTCACCATGACCTTGTATCTGCGCCACTACTGGAAGGACGAGAGGTTGGCGTTCCGCAGCTCCACCAACAAGAGCCTGACGTTCGACGGGCGTCTGGTGAAGAAGATCTGGGTTCCTGACGTGTTCTTTGTCCACTCCAAACGCTCCTTCATCCACGACACCACCATGGACAACATCATGTTGAGAGTGTTTCCTGACGGACACGTCCTGTACAGCCTGCGGTGAGCCTCAAACTCCCCCCTCAAAGACCCCTTAAACTACCCTCAAACTATCCTCATCCTACCCTCAAACTCCCCCTCAAACACCCCTTAAACACCCCCTCAAACACCCCTTAAACTACCCTCAAACTATCCTCATCCTACCCTCAAACTCCCCCTCAAACACCCCTTAAACTACCCTCAAACTATCCTCATGCTACCCTCAAACTACCCTCAAACCCCTTTCCACAGCTGGTGAAACATGTAACATGTCACAGCAAGTGTCACATCTAACATGTAACATGTCACAGCTGGTGTAACGTGTCACAGCTGGTGTAACGTGTCACAGCTGGTGTAACGTGTCACAGCTGGTGTAACGTGTCACAGCTGGTGTAACGTGTCACAGCTGATGGTCCAAGTTGTAACGTCATGTGACCTCAGGGTTACGGTGACGGCTGCCTGCAACATGGACTTCAGTCGCTTCCCATTGGACTCACAGACGTGTACCCTGGAGTTAGAGAGCTGTGAGTCACACAAACACACACACACACACACACACACACACACACACACATATATATATAAAAATACACACCCACACATATATACACACACACACACACACACACAATCACACGCGCATACACACACAAACACTTACACAAATACACAACACACACACACACACACACACCAGGACTTATGAGTCAAGAATTGTTGGTATTTTACATAATAAATGGTATTATACACATTTAAAAATGAAAAATGTATATGGGAAATTATATATATAAATATATATATATATATATATATATATATATATATATATATTAAATACTATACTACATTACTATAGAATGTCCTCAGTAATGAAACAGTATTATTGATATTTAGGATTAGGGTTAGGTTACCTGCTTAATGACCTGTCTCTGTACTGTCTAACCCCTACCTGCTCCTTAATGACCCGTCTCTGTACTGTCTAACCCCTACCTGCTCCTTAATGACCCGTCTCTGTACTGTCTAACCCCTACCTGCTCCTTAATGACCTGTCTCTGTACCGTCTAACCCCTACCTGCTCCTTAATGACCTGTCTCTGTACTGCCTAACCCCTACCTGCTCCTTAATGACCTGTCTCTGTACTGTCTAACCCCTACCTGCTCCTTAATGACCTGTCTCTGTACTGTCTAACCCCTACCTGCTCATTAATGACCTGTCTCTGTACTGCCTAACCCCTACCTGCTCCTTAATGACCCGTCTCTGTACCGTCTAACCCCTACCTGCTCCTTAATGACCCGTCTCTGTACTGTCTAACCCCTACCTGCTCCTTAATGACCCGTCTCTGTACCGTCTAACCCCTACCTGCTCCTTAATGACCCGTCTCTGTACTGTCTAACCCCTACCTGTTCCTTAATGACCCATCTCTGTACCGTCTAACCCCTACCTGCTCCTTAATGACCCGTCTCTGTACTGTCTAACCCCTACCTGCTCCTTAATGACCCGTCTCTGTACCGCCTAACCCCTACCTGCTCCTTAATGACCCGTCTCTGTACTGTCTAACCCCTACCTGCTCCTTAATGACCCGTCTCTGTACTGTCTAACCCCTACCCGCTCCTTAATGACCTGTCTCTGTACTGACTAACCCCTACCTGCTTCTTAATGACCCGTCTCTGTACTGTCTAACCCCTACCTGCTCCTTAATGACCTGTCTCTGCACTGTCTAACCCCTACCTGCTCCTTAATGACCTGTCTCTGTACTGCCTAACCCCTACCTGCTCCTTAATGACCCGTCTCTGTACTGTCTAACCCCTACCTGCTCCTTAATGACCTGTCTCTGTACTGTCTAACCCCTACCTGCTCCTTAATGACCTGTCTCTGTACTGTCTAACCCCTACCTGCTCCTTAATGACCTGTCTCTGTACTGTCTAACCCCTACCTGCTCCTTAATGACCTGTCTCTGTACTGTCTAACCCCTACCTGCTCCTTAATGACCTGTCTCTGTACTGTCTAACCCCTACCTGCTCCTTAATGACCTGTCTCTGTACTGTCTAACCCCTACCTGCTCCTTAATGACCTGTCTCTGTACTGTCTAACCCCTACCTGCTCCTTAATGACCTGTCTCTGTACTGTCTAACCCCTACCTGCTCCTTAATGACCCGTCTCTGTACTGTCTAACCCCTACCTGCTCCTTAATGACCCGTCTCTGTACTGTCTAACCCCTACCTGCTCCTTAATGACCTGTCTCTGTACTGTCTAACCCCTACCTGCTCCTTAATGACCTGTCTCTGTACTGTCTAACCCCTACCTGCTCCTTAATGACCTGTCTCTGTACTGTCTAACCCCTACCTGCTCCTTAATGACCTGTCTCTGTACTGTCTAACCCCTACCTGCTCCTTAATGACCTGTCTCTGTACTGTCTAACCCCTACCTGCTCCTTAATGACCCGTCTCTGTACTGTCTAACCCCTACCTGCTCCTTAATGACCCGTCTCTGTACTGTCTAACCCCTACCTGCTCCTTAATGACCCGTCTCTGTACTGTCTAACCCCTACCTGCTCCTTAATGACCTGTCTCTGTACTGTCTAACCCCTACCTGCTCCTTAATGACCCGTCTCTGTACTGTCTAACCCCTACCTGCTCCTTAATGACCTGTCTCTGTACTGTCTAACCCCTACCTGCTCCTTAATGACCCGTCTCTGCACTGTCTAACCCCTACCTGCTCCTTAATGACCTGTCTCTGTACTGTCTAACCCCTACCTGCTCCTTAATGACCCGTCTCTGTACTGTCTAACCCCTACCTGCTCCTTAATGACCTGTCTCTGTACTGTCTAACCCCTACCTGCTCCTTAATGACCCGTCTCTGCACTGTCTAACCCCTACCTGCTCCTTAATGACCCGTCTCTGCACTGTCTAACCCCTACCTGCTCCTTAATGACCCGTCTCTGCACTGTCTAACCCTTAAGACGCCTACACGGATGAGGACCTGATGTTGTACTGGAAGAGCGGGGATGAGTCCTTGAGTACAGACGACCGGATCTCCTTGTCTCAGTTCCTCATCCAGAAGTTCCACCCCACCTCACGACTGGCGTTCTACAGCAGCACCGGTACTGGCTCCTTCCTCTCTTCTTCTTCATCCGTCAGGGTCTTGGGCGTCCAGGAGTACAGGGCCACAACACTAACGTTGTACAATGGAGAATGTATACATCATAGAATGAACTTGACAAAATATCAGTCCACAAACTAGTGTACAATAATAGAGAAAAATACTTGTGGTTAAAACTGAACCATTTTCTGTTTAATTGTGATTGTAAAGTTCAAACTGCTATTGATTGTAAAGTCTACTGCAAAATTAACTTTGTGTGGCCAATCACATTTTCGGAGAGGCAATAATAATAATAAATTATATTTATAAGCACACTTTTAATTTGCGTAGACAAAACTCAAAGTGCTAGTAAAAATGGTTTAAATAAAACAACAAAATAAAAGCAGCGACGTTTACGGCAGCATGGCAACCAGTGGGTTTTTTTAAAAATCTAGTGAAAGGCTATTCTAAAAAGATGTGTTTTTAGGCCTTTTTTAAAAACATCCACAGTCTGTGGACACCACCCCCCTCCGTGCCACCCCCCTCCGTGCCACCCCAGCCCCCCCTGGACATGCCCCTGAGTAGGGCAGCCCAAGCTTCCCCACTCATCCTGCGGAGCCCCGGGTGTTGATCTTTGACCTCTTCCCTCCAGGCTGGTACAACCGTCTGTACATCAACTTCACCCTGCGGCGCTACATCTTCTTCTTCTTGCTGCAGACGTACTTCCCGGCCACCCTGATGGTCATGCTGTCCTGGGTGTCCTTCTGGATCGACCGCCGGGCCGTCCCCGCCAGGGTCTCCTTGGGTCAGCTGTCCTTTAAATATCATGTGTTACTAACATGCGTTTTGAAGCTGCCATAAAACTAAATGTACAGAAATCGAAATTTGGTTGATTCAAATTGGAAAATTGAAATTGTGAAAATCGAAATTGTAAAATTGAAATTGTAAAATCGAAATTAGAAAATGGTAATTGGAAAATTGAAATTGGAAAATACAAATGGATCATTTCAAATTGGAAAATGTTCATTCCAAACGAAAGTTACAGTTTTAAAACCATGACAAAATATCATTGTTTCACTCTGGAGTAGTTTTCCCATCTTGTGAACGTTCCATTCTGTTCCCAGGTATCACCACGGTGCTCAATGTTCTCTGTTCTGTCCCCAGGTATCACCACGGTGCTCAATGTTCTCTGTTCTGTCCCCAGGTATCACCACGGTGCTCAATGTTCTCTGTTCTGTCCCCAGGTATCACCACGGTGCTCAATGTTCTCTGTTCTGTCCCCAGGTATCACCACGGTGCTCAATGTTCTCTGTTCTGTCCCCAGGTATCACCACGGTGCTCACCATGTCCACCATCATCACCGGGGTGAACGCCTCCATGCCCCGGGTCTCCTACATCAAGGCCGTGGACATCTACCTCTGGGTCAGCTTCGTCTTTGTCTTCCTCTCCGTCTTGGAGTACGCTGCCGTCAACTACCTGACCACACTGAGGGACGGACAAGACCGCAAGCTGCAGAAGAAGGTCCAAGAGCAGGTGAGGTAACTTCGGGAACTACCTGCAGAACACCTTCGATTATGGATTATGGTGGAAATCATCTTAAAGATCGGTTCAGTTGTTTTTACTCAATGGCATGGAGGGCAACTCCTCTCAAACTCCCTCTCAAACCAGCAGTCAGAAGAGCCATTCAAAACATTGTCGGTGTGGCCTGTTTTACAATTGACCTTGATAGTTCAGTTGACCTTGATAGTTCAAGTTCTCCTGCTAAACTGCAGATTTACTTAACCTTTAAAGTCTCGTTCTCTTGTCTCTGTTGGCCCAGGCGCTCCCCTGTAGCTGCGAGATGTCCCACGCCAAGACCATGGCACTGGACGGGACGTACAGCGAGGCGGACGCCGACAGCCTGGCGGGGTACACCCGGTCTCCGGTCGCCCCGGAGGAGAAGCGGCGGGAACGAACGGTGGTCCACTTGGAGCCGGATACCAAGAAGAAGGGCCTCCGTGGCTTCCGGCTCCTCCGGAACACGCACGCCATCGACACCTACTCCCGCGTCATCTTCCCCGGGAGCTACGTGTTCTTCAACCTCATCTACTGGTCGGTGTACTGCTGAGGAACCGCTGATGGAGTCACCAGAACATGGAGTTCTGAATACGATACCATGTTGTTGGGATCTGAGTATCTGAGTATTCATTGACCGACGCAACACGCCTGTACAGCCTCTCTTCACCAAATGAATTCATCCAGTGCTGCAGGATAGTATAGTGATTATTGTGTCTTTGTATAAGGGTTGTGGGTTCCATCCCCAGGTGTCCATCCATGGCTTGTAGGCATCCTTGAGCAAGATGCCCCATCCCCTGCCTGCTCCTTAATGACCCGTCTCTGTACCGTCTAACCCCTACCTGCTCCTCAATGACCCGTCTCTGTACCGTCTAACCCCTACCTGCTCCTTAATGACCAGTCTCTGTACCGTCTAACCCCTACCTGCTCCTTAATGACCCGTCTCTGTACCGTCTAACCCCTACCTGCTCTTTAATGACCCGTCTCTGTACCGTCTAACCCCTACCTGCTCCTTAATGACCCGTCTCTGTACCGTCTAACCCCTACCTGCTCCTTAATGACCCGTCTCTGTACCGTCTAACCCCTACCTGCTCCTTAATGACCCATCTCTGTACCGTCTAACCCCTACCTGCTCCTTAATGACCCGTCTCTGTACCGTCTAACCCCTACCTGCTCCTTAATGACCCGTCTCTGTACCGTCTAACCCCTACCTGCTCCTTAATGACCCGTCTCTGTACCGTCTAACCCCTACCTGCTCCTTAATGACCCGTCTCTGTACCGTCTAACCTCTACCTGCTCCTTAATGACCCGTCTCTGTACCGTCTAACCCCTACCTGCTCCTTAATGACCCATCTCTGTACCGTCTAACCCCTACCTGCTCCTTAATGACCTGTCTCTGTACTGTCTAACCCCTACCTGCTCCTTAATGACCCGTCTCTCTACTGTCTAACCCCTACCTGCTCCTTAATGACTGTCTCTGTACCGTTTATCCTCTACCTTCTCGTTAATGACCTGCATCTGTATTCACTCAAAGTCTGCTAAAGAAATAAATCCGTTATGATCATTATGATTAATGATCTTTTCATATTCTATTCTAGGACACACACACATATATATATCTATATCTATATATAGATATCTATAGATATCGATCTATAGATATATAGATATATATCTATATATCTATAGATATAGATATATAGATATCTATAGATATCTATATATAGATATAGATATCTATAGATGTATATATAGATATAGATATTATATATATATATATATATATAGATATTATATATATATATATATATTAATATATATATATATATCTATATATATATACATATACAGTGCTGCTCGAAAGTATGTGAACCCCTTGAACAGTTAAGAGTTTTCTGTTGTTTTACCATGATTTTCCTATTTTATCATCACAAGTTTTACATATATGAAATGTCAGGTTTATGTTTAACAGTTCCATGTACTTTTTTAGAGGGAATTGTGTGAGTAGCCAAAAAAATACATGAAACATGGAATTAGTGGATGTGCAAAAGTAAGTGAACCCCCAGCTGTATTGGTAAAGTCAAGGAGGTAACAGATTCAGGTGAAACACTTTTGGGTGCTTAATTAGTCAATTAAGCAAACCAATCAAATGAGACATCATTAGGAAAAGGGTTGGACAACACAGATTAAAAGAGAGAGAAAAACAACCAAACGACTGCAGTGCCAGGGTGTACCCATACGAATCAACCATGCCAAGAGGAAAGGAGATACCCGAGGAAATCAAGAAAATGGTACTGACAGCCCATCAGTCTAGAGAAGGCTACAAGACAATCTCCAAACGATTCCAGCTCCATCCATCCACGGTGAGGCAAATAATTTACAAATGGAGGGCGTCCAAGATGACCGCATCTTTGCCTAGAAGTGGACGCCCATTAAAACTAACATCAAGAAGCACCCGTAGAATAATAAATCAGGTAAAGGACAACCCACACATCACCTCTAAAGAGTTGCAGTGCTCTCTGGCAGCGTCAGGTGTAAATGTACATGCGTCTACAATTAGACGAAAATTGAACCAACACGACATTCATGGGAGGGTTGCTAGAAGGAAGCCTCTGCTCTCCAAAAAGAACAAAGCTGCCCGTTTAAACTTTGCCAGAGAGAACTTGGACAAACCAGAGGCCTTCTGGAAGTCCATTCTCTGGACAGATGAGTCCAAAATATAATTATTTGGTCATAATCGTAAGCGCTTTGTTTGGAGAAAAACCAACACAGCACATGAAGAAAAGAACCTCATCCCAACAGTGAAGCATGGTGGTGGAAATGTTAAGGTATGGGGCTGCTTCTCTGCTTCTGGACCTGGACAACTCCATATCATCCAGGGAAACATGAATTCTGAAGTGTATCAGCAAATTCTTGATAATAATCTCCAGCCATCAGTCAGGAAGTTGAAACTGGGCCGTAAATGGGTTTTTCAACAAGACAACGACCCAAAACATACCAGCAAATCTACCAAGGAATGGTTCAGAAAAAAGAGGATTCGTACTCTGGATTGGCCAAGTCAAAGTCCGGACCTCAATCCAATTGAAATGTTGTGGCTAGACCTGAAGCGGGGGGTACATGCCAGATGTCCCTCCAACCTTTCTCAACTGGCTGAGTTCTGCAAGGAAGAGTGGGCAAAAATCCCCCACAGCAGATGCGAGAGACTGGTCAGTGGCTATAGAAAACGTTTGATTGCAGTAATGGCTGCAAAAGGAGGTGCCACACGCTATTAACCAAAAGGGTTCACATACTTTTGCACAAGTCATATTTTCAGTTTTTGTGGGAGAAACCACTTTTTTTGAATAAATAATGAAAATACATCATTTTTCTTTGTTTGTGTCCATTATTTGGAAAGTCCTGTTTTACAAATTGGTGTTTGGATATACATTTAATAAGGTTATTTTACATTTTTGTACAATTACAATGACCATGTCTAGGGGGTTCACATACTTTCGAGCAGCACTGTATATATCTATATATATATGTATATATATATATATATATATATTTCTATATATATATAGATATATATATACATATTTCTATATATATATATACATATATATATAAATATATAAATATATATATAAATATATATATATATATATTAATATATATATAAATATATATATATATATATATATATATATA
>JANIIK010003323.1:0-11661 GCA_027704905.1 Muraenolepis orangiensis
GTCAATATTATATTACTGAAAAATACAAACAATTTAAAATGTAACAGACGTACGATCAGATGCGGTTGTACCGTTATTTAGTTTTTACTTTTCTAACAATAAGTCATTCTAATCATTGACTTTAGATTAGTCTTCATCAGAGTCAGGATAAAGGACACTACTGCTGGTCAGTACGCTGTTGAGTTGGACACTACTAACGTTAAGCGTTTACAGGAGTCACAGCTTTTCCCACTTCTCTCATCCATAACCAAATGTAACGTTAACTTAACCCCACAGAGCATATTCAGTTTGTCACTGGATTCATCTTAAAGAGGGCGGTTGAATGTGTTTACAGTTGCCTGTTATACCTGTTATGCCTGCGAGGTTCCCAACCACCCTGGGCTCCATCTCTTCTCCCCCCTACCGTCCGGTCGTCGGTTCCGCAGCATCCGTACAACGACTATCAGGTTCAAGGATAGTTTGATCCACAGGCAGTGACCTACTGAACTGCTAGGAGTGCTGCCACTATCATAACATTGTCATTAACATTACACTGTCAAACTTTCCTGGACTCATTACAGTTACTGCACTGTTCTGCACTGAATTCATGATGCTGCTGCACTACTGGCACTTTAAAATGCTTTTTAAATGCTTTTTTGCACAATTCAACAAACACTCCATCAGTAACTTTATTGTTTTTATTGTCATTTTAATTGTGTACAATATTGTTACAGTACAGTGTAAGTATAGTACATAGTATAGTATATTGTGTTAAATTGTAGTATAAATTCAAACTGCAGGAGGGAATGGGGAGTAAGCATTCAATTCTACTTGCATATGGAAAATAAAAATCTTGAATCTTGAACCTTGAACCTTGAATGAAGAAGTAGGTAGGGGTCAGAGTTAATTAAGGAGCAGGTAGGGGTTAGGGGTCATTAAGGAGCAGGTAGGGGTCAGAGGTCATTGAGGAGCAGGTAGGGGTTAGAGGTCATTAAGGAGCAGGTAGGGGTCAGAGGTCATTAGGGGAATGTAGGGGTCAGCAGTCATTAGGGGAATGTAGGGGTCAGCAGTCATTAAGGAGCAGGTAGGGGTAAGGGGACATTAAGGAGCAGGTAGGGGTCAGAGGTCATTAAGGAGCAGGTAGGGGTCAGAGGTCATTAAGGAGCAGGTAGGGGTCAGAGGTCCTTGGGCAGCAGGTAGGGGTCAGAGGTCAATGAGGAGCAGGTAGGGGTTAGGGGTCATTGAGGAGCAGGTTCAGAGAACATATCTTAAATAACTGAACATGATGTGTGCTGCTAAGTTGTTTATAGCATGAATAAATCAATATTCACTTTTTCAGCTCACAGCACAAGGAAATCAATATTCACAAATATTGATCCCAATATTATGGATGAACAGAATATCAATCAGGATTCTGTGTGTGTTTGTGTTTCTATGTGTGTGTGTGTATTTTTGTATACATCTGTGTTGAATTTCTATGTGTGTGTACTTCTCTAGTGTGTGTGTGTGTGTGTGTGTGTGTGTGTGTGTGTGTGTGTGTGTGTGTGTGTGTGTGTGCTCTATGTGTGTTGCTACAAGCGACACAGAGACACTGAGGAACCATAACCCCCCCAGAACCCAAACGCAGGGAGGAGGTCCTCCTGGGTGAATGTGGACTGGAAGGTATGGATGAGTGTCAGTGTGTCTGAGGACCCTCCTCCATCTGGGGACACTCTGTAGAAGGAGAGAGAGCCAGCAGGTCGGTCCACATACACTCCTACTCTGTTAGAGTGGTGGAGACGTATGGATGTTCCTCTACCGTTGAACTGGACATAGTAACCATCATCAGTACAATAAAGACTCCAGGACTTGTTGTTGTATCCAAGCAAGCTTTCAGGACCCCCTCCTCTCCTAGTGATTCCTCTGTATGTCACTCCTATACCAACACCTCCTCCTTTCCTCTCCATCTCCACCTCCCAGTAACAGCGGTCAGTCAGACCCTCTCTACACAACACCTGGTCCCAGGAGTCAAATCTCTCCAGGTGATCAGGATACGACTCCTCCTCTCTAACCCTCGTCACCTTCCTGTTGTCCTCAGACAGAGAGAGTCCTCTGTGGGCTGTGTTTGGGTCCAGTGTGAGTTCACACTCATCTGATGGGAGAGAGAACCAAAGACATGATGAGTCTACACAGAAATACTCCTGATGAGGTCATCAAGATATGAGCCGTTTGGAGTCAGTTCAATAAGCCCTTTAGAAATGGGTGGAGCCGTGAATAACCACTGAGGAAGAAAAAGTACTTGATTGGAAAGTACTCTCTTGATTTATAGATAGGACATCATTAAACGCTAGCAGTTGCCAACATTAACCTTGGATAACTACAATTGTGACTTTGATAGGAGAGGTGTTTCTAAGAATTGGTTGCCTAGTTTCCTAGGACCTAAAGTATGATGAAAAGATATATTATTATATATTATATATATAATTATAACATTATAGATTCATTATAATATATTAATATTTATATATTTTATTTATTAATATAAACATTATTATATAGTGATATATATTATTATATAAAATATATTTATTCACATATATTATTAGATGTTTTAGATCATGTTCTGAATATAAAATACACATACAAGTATGATTAACAGCATCCTGATTATGATTGTCCAATAATAATAACACTCATCGTTAATAAATAATATTGTTACAGTAATAATATATGTTGTATTTTACAGAAGAAGGATTCATTGTGATGGTTATGCATTATGTAAAAGATACCAACCATCATGTATCTTATCAATATATTAATATATTGATGAAGATACATTATGTCCACCATCATGTTCATTCCCAGTAGGACGTCACCTCCTGCTGTGTGGATGGACTTTCAATCTGAGGAGTTAGTGTGTTGTTGTGATGACTCAAACTAAACAGACACTTACACTTCTTTAGAGTCGACCTCAGGACAGACAGCTTCTTCATCTCCATGTCCAGTGTCTCCTTCAGCTGATCCAGGGATCTCCTCAAGGTCCTTATGCATGAGTCTATCTTCCCCAGCTGGGCCTTCTTCAGCTCATATTCCTCCTTCAGACGTACAACAGGATGGGACCTGTGGTCCCCCTCTTCTCCTGGTTCAACACAAGGCTGCTCTTTGACCGGTACGGACCGTCTAAACTCGTCCACCATCTCCGATAAGAGGGTATTGACCCGTAGATCGGGTCTTGTGTGGAACAGCTCGTTGCAAAGAGGACATTTGAAGTGGACCTGGTCCTCCCAGAACGTGGTGATACAGGCTCTACAGAAGTTGTGACCACATAGTGTGGAAACTGGACTCTTGAACACATCCAGACAGACGAAACAGAAAAAGTTCTCCTCAGACCAGGAAGATTTAGCAGAGGCCATTCCTAGAACACATTGTTGAATCAAGTTAGAAAACAACCTTTTTTTTAAACGTATTAAAGTGTTAAAGTGTAGAGAGAGAGAGAAAAGAGAGAGAGAGAGAGAGAGAGAGAGAGAGAGAGAGAGAGAGAGAGAGAGAGAGAGAGAGAGAAAGAGAAAGTACTACCACTACCTTATTCTACTACTACAACTACTACTACTAATTATTACTTATAATACTAATACAACTAACTACTACTACTACTACTACTACTACTACTACTACTTCTAATACAATCCACTACTACTATTACTACTACGACGACGACTATTACTACTACTACTACGACCACTACTGATACTACTAACAACTATTACAACTACTACAACTACTACTCAAATTCTACTACTACCACTACTACTAAAAAAACGATCTTTAAAAACGTATTAAAATGTTTTGACAACAGTTTAAAGTGGTTCTAATGTTCCTATATGTGTATATATCCCCATCTATATTCTACTACTACCACTACTACTACAAAAAACGATCTTTTAAAAACGTATTAAAGTCTTTAGACAACAGTTTAAAGTGGTTGTAATGTCCCTATATGTGTATATATCTCTATCTATATGAGTGATGGAGTAGCGTAGGGCTTGATATAAACATATAATACACATCTAATACTACATGAACTTAACAATGGTCCACCATCAAAGTGTGTCCGTTGGAACAGGCTCCCTGGTGCAGAACTAACTCTTTGAAGCCCTTGGTCAACACTCACTACTCACCTTAGAACACTGTCCACCGCTTAGTTGGACAAAGGCTGGTGTCCTTTCAACTGTTCTCTCCTCGTCGCGTCTCAAAGAGGAACTGTTATCTCCGCGTCGCGTCTTGCCTTTTATGCTCCGCTAAGCTTTGTGACGTCATGGGGGCGGGGCCACGCGATGACGTCACTTCCGAGCAAACGTAGGTGTGTATTATATGTTTATATCAAGCCCTACGCTACTCCATCACTCATATAGATAGAGATATATACACATATAGGAACATTACAACCACTTTAAACTGTTGTCTAAACACTTTAATACGTTTTTAAAAGATCGTTTTTTTTAGTAGTAGTGGTAGTAGTAGAATATAGATGGGGATATATACACATATAGGAACATTACAACCACTTTAAACTGTTGTCTAAACACTTTAATACGTTTTTAAAAGATCGTTTTTTTTGTAGTAGTGGTAGTAGTAGAATATAGATGGGGATATATACACATATAGGAACATTACAACCACTTTAAACTGTTGTTTAAACACTTTAATACGTTTTTAAATGATCGTTTTTTTTAGTAGTAGTGGTAGTAGTAGAATATAGATGGGGATATATACACATATAGGAACATTACAACCACTTTAAACTGTTGTTTAAACACATTAATACGTTTTTAAATGATGGTTTTTTTGTAGTAGTAGTGGTAGTAGTAGAATATAGAGGTCGTGGTAAGCGTAAAGTAATACAGACGGTTTAGAGCATGGTGGTTACTTTATTCAGGCTTGTACTCTCCATGTCATTTGGTAGTCGCGTGACCGGTAGTCCCGCCTCCGGTCTCATACATCCTGTTAGCTCTATCACAATAAAAGCATAACAGCTAACACCACATCTCACACATCAGTGTGTGTGTGTGTGTGTGTGTGTGTGTGTGTGTGTGTGTGTGTGTGTGTGTGTGTGTGTGTGTGTGTGTGTGTGTGCCTGCTGGTGTAACCCAAAAAACCAACCAGGAAACAACACAAGAAGAATCCAAACCAACAAGACTATGAACCATTTTAAAGGAACTTCTCAAGAGTTGCAGTCAGTAATCAATAGTCTATAAAGTATCGTCAGAGACTGTGTGTGTCTGAGCTTCTAGTCCTCAGAGCTCTCTGTCTATGGTTCATATTTTAATAAGGTTATTATAGTTCATGACTGAGTGAAGTCATGGAACAACAGCCTAGAAGAGGTTAGTCTGAAAGGAACTGAACTGGGAGGGGAACTGGACCAACTGGTTCATCATGCTTTGTTACCGAGTCAGAGATACTGTAGTCAACTCTGATCTGTGATGTATCATCAATATATATCACTAATATATCATCATATATCACTTTATTACAGCAGGAAGAAGACTAAGATACTGTAGTCAACTCTGATCTGTGATGTATCATCAATATATATCACTAATATATAATCATATATCACTTTATTACAGCAGGAAGAAGACTAAGATACTGTAGTCAACTCTGATCTGTGATGTATCATCAATATATATCACTAATATATCATCATATATCACTTTATTACAGCAGGAAGAAGACTAAGATACTGTAGTCAACTCTGATCTGTGATGTATCATCAATATATATCACTAATATATCATCATATATCACTTTATTACAGCAGGAAGAAGACTAAGATACTGTAGTCAACTCTGATCTGTGATGTATCATCAATATATATCACTAATATATCATCATATATCACTTTATTACAGCAGGAAGAAGACTAAGATACTGTAGTCAACTCTGATCTGTGATGTATCATCAATATATATCACTAATATATCATCATATATCACTTTATTACAGCAGGAAGAAGACTAAGATACTGTAGTCAACTCTGATCTGTGATGTATCATCAATATATATCACTAATATATCATCATATATCACTTTATTACAGCAGGAAGAAGACTAAGATACTGTAGTCAGTAGTCAGTAGAGGAAGTACTCAGTACATGATGTAGAATAGGTACATTCTCAGTACCAGTGGTGAAGCGTGTCTATCACAACTGGACCTTCTGTAGACCAGGGGTTCCCAAACTTTTCAGCCCGCGACCCCCAAAATAACAGACTGGAGACTGGCGACCCCCCCCCACTATCACCGTCCAACGAGGTCAGGGGGGGGGGGGTATGTCGCCAACATTGTGTGTGGCTTTTTTTCAATGATGATACTGTCGTGAATCAGTGGGAATCAGAATTCCTTTATTTGTCACTCACGTTATTATTAACAATAATAAGAATAATAATAATAATAATACAAATGATAAAAAAATAATAATAATAAAATAAAAAATAAATAAACCTCATGGGTCACATCAAGAGGATTCTGAAATCATCTCGTGACCCCCCCCCCTCGGGGCCCCGCGACCCCCACTTTGGGAACCCATGCTGTAGACACACATCTGGAACATGTCTAACTGGGCCTTGGGGTCCACCAGCAGATAACACATCTGGAACATGTGTAACTGGGCCTAAAGGCACACCAGCAGATAACACATCTGGAACATGTCTAACTGGGCCTAAAGGCACACCAGCAGATAACACATCTGGAACATGTCTAACTGGGCCTAAAGGTCCACCAGCAGATAACACATCTGGAACATGTCTAACTGGGCCTCGGGGTCCACCAGCAGATAACACATCTGGAACATGTCTAACTGGGCCTTAAGGCCCACCAGCAGATAACACATCTGGAACATGTCTAACTGGGCCTCGGGGTCCACAAGCAGATAACACATCTGGAACATGTCTAACTGGGCCTCGGGGTCCACCAGCAGATAACACATCTGGAACATGTCTAACTGGGCCTCGGGGTCCACCAGCAGATAACACATCTGGAACATGTCTAACTGGGCCTCGGGGTCCACAAGCAGATAACACATCTGGAACATGTCTAACTGGGCCTCGGGGTCCACCAGCAGATAACACATCTGGAACATGTCTAACTGGGCCTAAAGGTCCACCAGCAGGTTATGTTGTTACCTCATTGTCCCTGCAATGTATAGAGGATCAAAATACACTGTTTTAGATTATAATAAGGGTGTTAAAATACACTACAAAAGCTCATCTCTTTTAATTCTCTTTTAAAGCTCATCTCTTTTAATTCTCTTTTAAAGCTCATATCTTTTAATTCTCTTTTAAAGCTCATATCTTTTAATTCTCTTTTAAAGCTCATATCTTTTAATTCTCTTTTAATTCGCATATTTTCCAACTAAACAGTTGAACTGTGGACTGCCCCCCCTTGCGTTTGATTGGTTGAGAACTCCCCAGTAGAATCTGAGGTCTTAGTGAACCTGGGACAGGCGTTTACCACCTTGTGCCGTCCTCTGGAGTATTCTTCTTGTTAACGTCATATTACTGAGATATACCAACAATTTAAAATGTAACAGACGTACGATCAGATGCAGTTGTACCGTTATTTAGTTTTTACTTTTCTAACAATAAGTGGTTCTAATCATTGACTTTAGATTAGTCTTCACCAGAGTCAGGATAAAGGACACTACTGCTGGTCAGTACGCTGTTGAGTTGGACACTACTAACGTTAAGCGTTTACAGGAGTCACAGCTTTTCCCACTTCTCTCATCCATAACCAAATGTAACGTTAACTTAACCCCACAGAGCATATTCAGTTTGTCACTGGATTCATCTTAAAGAGGGCGGTTGAATGTGTTTACAGTTGCCTGTTATACCTGTTATGCCTGCGAGGTTCCCAACCACCCTGGGCTCCATCTCTTCTCCCCCCTACCGTCCGGTCGTCGGTTCCGCAGCATCCGTACAACGACTACCAGGTTCAAGGATAGTTTGATCCACAGGCAGTGACCTACTGAACTGCTAGGAGTGCTGCCACTATCATAACATTGTCATTAACATTACACTGTCATACTTTGCTGGACTCATTACAGTTACTGCACTGTTCTGCACTGAATTCATGATGGAATTCAACACACATTCCATCAGTCATTGTATTGTTATTTTTATTGTCATTTTAATTGTGTACAGTCTTGTTACAGTACAGTGTAAGTATAGTACATAGTATAGTATATTGTGTTAAATTGTAGTATAAATTCAAACTGCAGGAGGGAATGGGGAGTAAGCATTCCATTCTACTCGTTGCATATGGCAAATAAAAATCTTGAATCTTGAATGAAGGAGCAGGTAGGAGTCAGAGGTCATTAAGGAGCAGGTAGGGGTTAGGGTCATTAAGGAGCAGGTAGGGGTTAGAGGTCATTAAGGAGCAGGTAGGGGTTATGGGTCATTAAGGAGCAGGTAGGGGTTAGGGTTCATTAAGGAGCAGGTAGGGGTTAGGGTCATTAAGGAGCAGGTAGGGGTTAGGGTTCATTAAGGAGCAGGTAGGGTTAGGGTCATTAAGGAGCAGGTAATGTTCAGAGGTAATTAGGGGACAGGTGGGGGTCAGAGGTCATTAAGGAGCAGGTAGGGTTAGGGGTCATTGAGGAGCAGGTAGGGGTTAGAGGTCATTGAGGAACAGGTAGGGGTCAGAAGTCATTGAGGAGCAGGTAGGGGTTAAGGGTCATTGAGGAGCAGGTAGGGGTTAGAGGTCATTGAGGAGCAGGTATATTCATAATGATCATTTCTCAGCAGCTTTCTCCCCATAGATGGCCTTGTATTGATGAACAGAATACCAATCAGGATCCGTGTTAGAAACTCATATCAGAGCCCTTTTAGAATGTTAAGATACACAGAATAATATATTATGAACAACTAAACAAATGTGTGTATTTATATATATATGTGTGTGTGTGTATTTATATATATGTGTGTGTGTGTGTGTATTTATATATATGTGTGTGTGTGTTTATATATATATGTGTGTGTGTGGTAATGGATGCTTTTATATAGGGCTTAATTCCAAAACCTTTTTTTTATGTGTGTGTGTGTGTACTTCTATATATTTGAGTGTGTGTGTCTGAATACCGTATATGTGTGCGTTTGTTTGTTGTGTTTGTTTGTGTGTGTGTGTCAATGTGTGTTGCTACAAGCGACACAGAGACACTGAGGAACCATAACCCCCTAACCAGAACCCAGGGAGGAGGTCCTCCTGGGTGAATGTGGACTGGAAGGTGTGGATGAGTGTCAGTGTGTCTGAGGACCCTCCTCCATCTGGGGACACTCTGTAGAAGGACAGAGAGCCATCAGGTCGGTCCACATACACTCCTACTCTGTTAGAGGAGGGGAGATCTATGGCTGTTCTACTACCGTTGTACCAGACAGAGTAACCATCATCATGACAATGAAGACTCCAGGACTTGTTGTTGAATCCAAGCCAGCTGTCATCACCCCCTCCTCTCCTAGTGATTCCTCTGTATGTCACTCCTATATCAACAACATATCCTCCTTTCCTCTCCATCTCCACCTCCCAGTAACAGCGGTCAGTCAGACCCTCTCTACACAACACCTGGGGCCAGTAGTCAAATCTCTCCGGGTGATCAGGATACGACTCCTCCTCTCTAACCACCGTCACCTTCCTGTTGTCCTCAGACAGAGAGAGTCCTCTGTGGGCTGTGTTTGGGTCCAGTGTGAGTTCACACTCATCTGATGGGAGAGAGAACCAAAGACATGATGAGTTTACACAGAAATACTCCTGATGAGGTCATCAAGATATGAGCCGTTTGGAGTCAGTTCAATAAACCCTTTAGAAATGGGTGGAGCCGTGAATAACCACTGAGGAAGAAAAAGTACTTGATTGGAAAGTACTCTCTTGATTTATAGATAGGACATCATTAAACGCTAGCAGTTGCCAACATTAACCTTGGATAACTACAATTGTGACTTTGATAGGAGAGGTGTTTCTAAGAATTGGTTGCCTAGTTTCCTAGGACCTAAAGTATGATGAAAATATATTTTATTATATATTATATATAGAATTATAACGTTATAGATTCATTATAATATATTAATATTTATATATTTTATTTATTAATGTAAACATTATTATATAGTGATATATATTATTATATCAAATATGTTTATTCCATATATTATTAGATATATTTTAGATCATGTTCTGAATATAAAATACACATACAAGTATGATTAACAGCATCCTGATTATGATTGTCTAATAATAATAACACTCATAATACTCATCATTAATAAATAATATTGTTACAGTAATAATATATGTTGTATTTTACAGAAGAAGGATTCATTGTGATGGTTATGCATTATGTAAAATATACCAACCATCTGTTATATAATATATTAATATATTGATAAGATACATGATGTCCACCATCATGTTCATTCCCAGTAGGACGTCACCTCCTGCTGTGTGGATGGACTTTCAATCTGAGGAGTTAGTGTGTTGTTGTGATGACTCAAACTAAACAGACACTTACACTTCTTTAGAGTCGACCTCAGGACAGGCGGCTTCTTCATCTCCATGTCCAGTGTCTCCTTCAGCTGATCCAGGGATCTCCTCAAGGTCCCTGCGTGTGAGTCTATCTTCCCCAGCTGGGCCTTCCTCAGCTCATATTCCTCCTTCAGACGTACAACAGGATGGGACCTCTGGTCCCCCTCTTCTCCTGGTTCAACACAAGGCTGCTCTTTGACCGGTACAAACCGTCTAAACTCGTCCACCATCTCCGATAAGAGGGTATTGACCCGTAGATCGGGTCTTGTGTGGAACAGCTCGTTGCAAAGAGGACATTTGAACTGGACATTGACCTCCCAGAACGTGGTGATACAGGCTCTACAGAAGTTGTGTCCACATGATGTGGAAACTGGACACTTGAACACATCCAGACAGACGGAACAGGAAAAGTTCTCCTCAGACCAGGAAGATTTAGCAGAGGCCATTCCTAGAACACATTGTTGAATCAAGTTAGAAAACAACATTTTTTTTAAACGTATTAAAGTGTACTGTAAAGCGAGAGAGAGAGAGAGAGAGAGAGAGAGAGAGAGAGGTACTACTACTACTAATACAATTACTACTACTAAAACTAATACTATAACAACTACTACTACTACTACTCAACTACTACTAAAAATACTTATTCTACTACTATTCCATTACATTACATTATTATTATACTACTACCACTAAAAACGATCTTTTAAAAACGTATTAAGGTGTTTAGACAACAGTTTAAAGTGGTTGTAATGTCCCTATATGTGTATATATCCCAAGCTATATTCTACTACTACCATTGCTACTAAAAAAAACGATCTTTTAAAAACGTATTAAAGTGTTTAGACAACAGTTTAAAGTGGTTCTAATGTTCCTATATGTGTATATACCTCTATCTATATGAGTGATGGAGTAGCGTAGGGCTTGATATAAACATATAATACACATCTAATACTACATGAACTTAACAATGGTCCACCATCAAAGTGTGTCCGTTGGAACAGGCTCCCTGGTGCAGAACTAACTCTTTGAAGCCCTTGGTCAACACTCACTACTCACCTTAGAACGCTGTCCACCGCTTAGTTGGACAAAGGCTGGTGTCCTTTCAACTGTTCTCTCCTCGTCGCGTCTCAAAGAGG